>JAGDQP010005279.1:0-79405 GCA_022664845.1 Lepisma saccharinum
CTGAAAATGTGGAAACAGGAGCTTAGGAGCTTCATATTTCCAAAATCATATCAGCAGAGCTGATGCGGCATGGTATGTCAAAGGCTAATTTAAACTTGCTCTATCCAAAATGTACGAGAATATTCTAAAATTGTGCAATGGGTTCGCAAGGGACTCTCCACGAGAAGTAGAGGATTTCCAGAAATTCTCTAAAGTAAAAGTAGATTAAAATAAGCAAGGCTAAGAAGCCTTCCAGTGCCAGTAAAGACAACATACGTAATAACCGCTATCCAACCAGGCAATTACATTCTCTCTCACTGATAACAAACGGGTCAAATGTTTAAAAAAAAATGTAATTCCTACTCCTGTTTATTATGCAACCACGAATATTTCGTAAGATTTTTATAGATTTAATTTTTTTCTAGGAAAACTTATGGATCAGCGTGTACCCAAGAAAATATTTGCCATTCCACCCCTGCGTGGAAGGTAAACACAAGACATAGAGAGCAAGAAAGAAACTGAAACAAAAATGAAGATCATCTGTTGCCGCTCAATTAATTTACAACTATCACCAAGGAGGAAGTAACTAATTATTTCATCCCTTTTATCCTTTTCTAGATGAAAGGCGAAAGTAGGAAGTATCCTCAGTAAAGTCAAGAAAATATGAGTAGGGCCTATATAACACATTTAGAAGTTTATCTTGTGATCTTTCTGGAAATACAAGAATCCACACGTATTCCATTCCACGCAAATTACACGCAACTACCAAAAATCCACGCGTTTTGTGGAATTCCACACACACTGACAGCACACGGGGCCCGTTTCACTTTTTCAGAGTTACCAGATCTTAGTGGGGGGAAAAAACTGAATGTTATCCTTTGGTGAGTTGAACGGGGACTGTCTCTTTCCCCCATCATTAAGGCCACTTTAGACGACAGCATTAATGCTACGATGAATCTTACGATTAGCAGTAGTGCCAGGGTGTGAAAGCAAGAATTTTACAATAGGGCAATATGCTATGGTATAAATCCATAACTTTTTTTTTTTTTTTTTACGCTGGCACACTGCTATAGCTAAGATTGATCGTACGAGAAATTGTATAGTCTAAATTGGCCTTTATTCCTCGAACGTTTATTACTCCTCCGATATTGAGAGAAAATAAACAAGACGAAGAAAATATACACGTTAATATTTGCATATAGTGACGCAAACTAGTACATATGTTGGCACAATGCACTCGTTAAGAAAGGAGAAATAGTAAAACATAAAGTCTCAAGAGGATAAAAGCCTCTAAGCAAACCGGTTTCTCAAACTTAATAAACTCTAAGAATTAAAAATGTCAGTTGCTGAATGTAATTACATTAAAGCCAGTGTGTGAATTAAGGAAATTTTACAGAGGGGATGAAATGCTGATGATAAGAAATTAATGTGATGATTTTTGTACATGTGCTCACATGAAGACTCATATAAGGATTTCCCCCTCAAGCCATCGGGAGAACTTGAGGACCACTCGAAGTAATCGAGTGGCCTTCAAGTTTTCCCGAGCCGTTTTAGGATCCCCCTTCTTAATTATAACAAATCGAACACTTGTGTATGGTCTATACGGGTTTGAACTCGTCTCGTCGAGACCTTTTCAATGATACCTAATCCACCTTCATAGACCTAACAGTTCTTGAGTTGACAGTTCTCGACGGTTGTGTAAGGCTTCATGAAACTTGCTGCTGAAGCCTAAAAATGGACATTTCCGGTAGTATTTTATTCCAATAAAAAATTCTTCTGTTACAGTAGATTACGGAAAACATTTTCTTTTCTTTCTGTGATGCATTTATCAAATGAGTCTCAGCCTTGTCCTTAATCGGGCGCCGCCATGTTATGACTTAATCAGTCTGTCGACTGCTTGCCATTAACATACAGATGGTATTTGATTTGTTAGTATTGTTTAAAAGAAATAGGAAAAATGGATCGAAAAAAAATGTGTAAGTGGTGAATAGCGTTTATGTATGTCTTAACACGTCATTTAGTTCGTTTTATTCATTTAAAATTGATTTTTACTTTTAATACTTTTTAAAGATATTGATATATTTTGGAAGCTTCAACAATAATTTATAGCAGCTCTTTTTTCATGACTAAATCATAAGATATCTTTTAATAATGCTCTTTAGAACTCTTGTATTTAAAACGAATTTATTTTTTATGTAAAATAAATGTGGGTTTTTACGTTCGACAATCGTATACTTTTTTTAATTAATGCTAGTGAAGCATTTTTCAAGAACTTAAAAGCACATGAATTAATAGTGCTCGTTACTGCTGATTTGAGTGACCAGACAGTACCCAAGTTTACGCCTTATTTTTTCCTTGAAGTGCTAAACTTACCGTGTAAAGTTTATTTAAATGTTGTAGCAAACTTGGAAATTCCAAGGGAAAAACAACAAAGCTGGTACATATTTCGCGTCTTGGCTACCCCAACGCCATCTGTCCGCCTCTGGTGGAACTACGTCCACCTAACGAAGTGTTAAAAAAGGAAGTTTTTAAAAAAATATATAAACCGACGTTGCAGTTAGTATCAAGGCTAGTCGAAATCTGGTTTAAACAGGATTCTCACAGATTCGAATTAAAATCTACATAAATGCCTTTATTCCAGAAACTGTTTTCATAACATAAAAGGACTAATAAAAAGTACTTCGTTCAGCAGAACAACCGGTGGAACAGGAGTGTTGGACAACAAGGTGAAGAAACAAATCTGAAGGTCGTGAGTTTCAACCCCACTTCAGACCTCTCTTTTACAGGCTCTACCAACGTTTTTAAAAACAAAGTTTGTAGCAAGTTTAGCATCTGTCAACTAATAAGTTTACTGCAAGATTGTAACAAGTTTGCAGCTATGCAATGACAATATTGCTGCAAGGTTAGAGACTTGCAATGGCAATATTGCTGCAAGTTTAATGTACCTAGGTACTATCTGGGATGTGATGAAAGCAACGGACAAAATGCAACTAAATGTGTATAGCAGTAGATAGCAACCATGTTTTTTTTTTTTTTTTGCCAACTTCATCGCCCGCTTCTTGATTTCAACTACTTTCTTTTCAACCATTATTCAACGTCAAATAAACCATTGAACAGACGGACATTTCGGTTCATTTACAATGTTAAAATAACGTTTCGGTAGTAACGTTGAATCGACGTATTTTAAACGTTTGTGCTATTGCGATAAACTAATATCCAACTCCTTGCTTGCTCGTTTTTTGGTGTTATTACGGTTGTATCTCCATCAGGATAATGATATTCTCTTTCCACCACGGTTGTAACTGATCTATAATAATAATGTTTTCTAATAGTAAGAGTGTTATTGTGTCATCAGTTTGCTACTTGCATCCATTAATGTTCTGAAGAAAAGTATTGATAAGTTTAAATTAAGACATAATTGTTTTAAATGATTTAAGTTAAATTTGGTCTAGTTTGATTTGCTATTGTTACAATATTTCCTCGTGTAGTTAAAATCTTCTTTAAACATGGGAATTTTCGAATATTCACTTTTTTAGGCTTCAGCGGCAATTGCTGCTGTCAAGTCAGCGGCCTCTCTGTCCATCAAGGAACAACTAGGGCTAGGAAGGTGGTTGAGGTATGGTTGAAAACGTCTGGCTGAGTTCAAACCCATATCATTCACTTAGATCGTAGGGGCGGGTCCCGAGTTCCGGGCTAAGAATCTTCAACTTAGGAACTACAAGGGCTATGAAGATGTTTGAGATGTCATTGGAAAGATCTTGGCGAGACTGGTTCAAATCCGCAGAGAAAGTCCAGAACCAAGGGACGTGTTCACAGATACGGTGGATGGGCAATTTTAGTCAGGAACTACAAGGCCTATGAATGTGGTTGAGGTGTCGTTGGAAATGTATCACCGCAATTTTTCCAAGGGAACATTGATTATCCAAATAGGTTGCCCGCTGCTAAGCCCAGTCGGTAGCAGTCCTCCGGTTGGCCTCCGCCTGACTTGTTTTACAACAAATGAGTTTGTATACTATTTGAATATCTTGTCGTTTTTTAATCCTTATTCTTATGTCTTATATAGAAAGCGTTTTCAAAATGGTTATAGCAATACTTTTAATCTATTATAAATAACTATGTGTTATAGATTACATAATTTGAAAGATGTTATGGTCTTTAATTTTAATGAATTAGCCGTATAGCAGATAAGTTTTGTAATGGACCAGTGAGACCTTCTTTCTACTACGTGCCCCCAAACGCTGGATACCTATTATATAATGGGTCCTAAAGAGGGACTGTCCTATCCTATCCACTATATACAGCCAATATGACCCCAGGAGAGTGTATTACCCTTCCACAGTAGGCTACCGCTAATCCGAAAATCCGGATAATCCGAACAGAGCGCAGGGAAAATATGCCAAATTATTTTTAACTTTAACTTATGAGAAGGAAAAAGAAAATTGTTTTTTTCCCCTTCGTAAAAACATGTATTTTATATACAACGTACAAGAAAATGAACTCAAAGTATAAAAATACACGGTACAATTTTAATTACAAACTGTAATTAAAGTACGGCACCGTTCATTATAAAAATCTCAAGAACATAGGCCTACTAAAAAAGTGTAGGTCCGGATATTTCGAACTTTTGCTAATCTGAACAGGGTACAACCCCAATTAGTTCGGATTAGCTGGACTCTAGTGTACTATTTTTTGCCTCGGTCAATTTCTACCATTTTCAACACTTTTCCTTCCACAATTCCATCCCAAACTTACACACTGTACAGCTGCCAATTTTTTCAAGCTCCGCAAATCCATGCGCTATGTAAGTCAACTGTTCTTCAAACTTGATGCGTCGTCCGCTAGGTGGAGCCACTGTTATCTTAGTTTTTTTTTCAATCCGCGCGTGTTTGTCTTTTCCTCTCCTGGCAAGAATAAGGTGAAATGACCGAAATATCCCAAGTACTCTGTACATATTAGTGTGTGTGTTCGCCCATGGAACAATAAGCTGTAAGTAAATCCCTTTCCTCTTATAAATTTACCTTAAATTGCCTTTCCGGCTTTCCTTTGTATTAGCACAAAGGAAAACCGGTAGGGTAATTTGAGGTAAATTTATGAGAAAAATGGAGGAATATACTTGCAGCTATATGTTCCGTATTAGAGCATACACAAATATATACAGGTCACTACAATACTTCTTGCCCACAGTGGCACTTAATCATGTGTATAGGAGAAAACGACGTGCACGTGTTGAATAAGCACAAGAGTGAAGACAGTGGCGACACGTAGCGGACGTTCCGGCCGGGTGGCAGAGCGCTCTGCAGCGGTAGGCCATCGACTCGAAGGTTCCGGGTTCAAGTCCCGGAAGGGGCATGGATGTGGATTTTAATAGCGAATCGTGACGGGCCGAAGTCCAAAGTTACTAGACTGGCCCATATAAAATAAAGTTTACCAAAGTTTACGTAGCGAACGACGCGTCAAGCTTGGGGAACAACTGACTGCTGTATAGCGAATAGATTAGCTGTAAGTATATTCCTCCATTTTCTCATAAATTTACCTTATTATATATATATATATATAAATCACAGCCATATTCAATCCACTAATGGGTGAGGCCCCTCCCCGAAGGGAGGTGTTGGTCTACTGCTCCCACGCTGACCAGACGCGTTGGGAGAGGAGAGCCGAAGCTCTCACTGTGATTGCCACTGTCTTTTATTCACAGCAGCTCCCCAATTGTCCTCACGATGCTGGGTCAGTACTGACATTTTTGAGCCCCCACCGAGAATCGAACCCGGGACCGCTCGCACTGAAGTCGAGCGCGCTACCGACTAGGCTACGCAGGAGCTCATATATATAAGGTAAATTTATGAGAAATACAGTATATTTTTTATGAGAAAAAATATAGTATATTTTTCCTGATAGTCCTCATCGACATACGAATGTTATTTTGGCTGTCATTTTGTTTTCAATTGCAATCTGAAATGACATTTGCTGCTCTGTGCTATAACTTTTGCGTGACATTTTAGTACCTGCATTGCTTGTTCATATTTCCTTATTTAAGAATTAATTGTTTTCCTTATATCTCGGGATTTGTTTTTCAATTTGAAGACACGAATTAAACAATTGATAACTTAAAAATAAAGTTAACTCAAAAAGTCATTTTATGGACTTGTGTGGTCGTTCATATGTATGTCGTAGTTGAAAGATTTTTGTTTCAAACCTCGTGTTGGCTATTCTGATTGCTTTGCCAGCTTTCTAGTACTGCTTAAAGCAAACTATAATATATCCATTTTATACTAGTATCTTTACAAATTTTGTAGACCACAGTGTACAATTGTAAGCATATTGCTACCTAAGGCATTGACTCAAATCTTCCTTCCACTCACGGCATTTACCTCACGAGAGAGTGTTTTCCAAAACGTCCGGTTCATGTATTTCAAAATTGGCTTTATCATGTTTAGCTTGAAAACTTCCAAGATTTGAACGATTTTAGTGTACCTATCGTGACGAGTAATAAATATCCAACTTTGAACAGGTTCTAAACGTGTTAGATGACGTCGTGTTGTGTGCTTGCCTGGTTGGAGATGCATTGATAAAGGTATTATTAGTTTGAAAATACAATTTTTCTTTCATGTGAGTGTGTATAGCGCTGACACTTTACGCGGAGATCTATTCCTGATGTCTGTTATTTGTGCTGAGAAGGTAAGACCACTATCCGGACTGCCTTAGAGATATATAACTTGGGGATCGTACGCGATTTCGTTGTTGTTTTGTGCGTTACTTTGGGTCCATTGTCTATATTCGTTGTTACATGTATCTGCGGCAGATCGACAGTCGGCTGCTAACAGTGTAGAACGCAATGTCGTCTGCTTATGTAGCAGGGAAGCATCGATCATAGATGGGTACTGTAAATAATAAATATAGTAATGAAGAGAGTACCGCTTCTTGCAGAATGCCTTCCACAATGAGTTCGGTTGTGGAACCATGACGTTCACTGCACACAATCAAATACATATAATCCAAGTATGCTAACTAGATGAGCTGTTGTACTATTTGGTGCAAGGAACTCAAATTGGTGGAATGATATAAGTAATCCTTCAACATGCTCCTGTAATCTGTTTATAAGTACTCCCTCGAACAATTTTGCTTAGTGAGAGAGGAGTCTGATTGGTTCATACATTTCCGGGTGTAGTGGGCCAGGCTTAATTACTTGTCATTCTTTCATGTTTTTGGGAAGTAGCACACGCGAAAGATTGCATTAAAGAGATACATATACTAACATCTTATGCGTTGCATGTTTGAGCGTCTGTGGTCGTATTTTGTCGATTTCAGGAGCTTCCTTACTGGATAGCTTTAGTTATGTATAGTTTGTGAACGATCTTTCTATGACCAGTTCGAACTGTTTCATAAGATCGTAGTTTGCAAGCGAACTAAATGCTCGCACATATCGCATGCATACCCATAAAGAAAATACGAGAGAGAGAGAGAGAGACAGAAGTTGAACTACATGTTCAGTTTGCGTTGTGAACTACAATGCATGTGCATCTAACAAGAGAAGCTTTTTCAGTCTCATTCAATAACTTATTTTCAATTAAAAATCCATTTAAATGCATCTAACTTCAAAAGATAATTGTACCTCATTAATACTTTGAAAAGCTTTATTTTTAATCCTATATACAAGAAAGGCATGTTTTCGTGAAGAATCTACGAATTTTAAAGTTAATTAGTTTAAGTGAATTAGCAGTTAGTGAGTAACTAGAATAGTAAGCATTCAGATTCATGTATTTTTGGTTATGATAGTAACGAATAACTGAAAAGTATATGTCACAAAGTTATTTATAGTTGCAATCATATTTTAGGTATTCTTAATTCATAGTTCCAAGACTAGTGCTAGATCTTTTAATGAGTATAACGGTTATCTGTAACGTCGTTTTTCTATTAACTAGTATGGGCGTTCTCGATTATAACTTCCGACCACTCATTCTTTCAAAATCATCGGTAAATATTGAATGTTAACGCATAAAATCCTGCTTTAGGCCCCTAAAAGGAATCAAAATATGAAAACAGGAAATAATGATTCACAAATTCATAGAATATTTTCCCGCTATTTTTTGATAAAGTGCTTACAATGTAGATTGCTTTTAGTTTCACTACACCTCAATCGTATTACTTTGAACAATATATTCTTTCTCTAAGATTACAATAATGCCCAAGATTTTCACTTTGAAACTCCGATGATCTGTAATCTGAAAGAGATCTCCAAAGATCTGTTTAAGAATGAAAAATAAGAGGGCATGACATGAAAGCCCGCCCTCAACCCTATTAACAGCGGCGTCCGACATGCCACAGTTCACTAGAAACCGTTGTTCTGTGTGTGTTTCTTTAAACGATTTCATTCTATAAGAACCCATTAACCGTAAGTCGAATATGTTGTTGGTAAGGGAATAATGCAAAATATAAGATGAAAGCACATGGAGATATTTGAGGTGTTGTCAAATACAAGTAAAAAAAGGTAAAAATGTTTCTTGTTAGATATTCTCGGCCTACGGTACGAAGAGAGGTGGGGTGGCCAATCCCATGCTAGACCGCCTTTATCTTCCCACATGTTATGTATACAAATGTTAAGAGCGCAACCTGTTTACCCCACATAAAAGGCATCACAGAACTTGCAGGTTAGGATGTATAATCTGCTCCACCTAGTCGTAGCGAAAAAATAACTCTTGTTAAATCAGCAGTTAAATACGCAACGTAAATGATGATGATCCTGAGTTAAAGTGTTAAATTGAGTTTCATATCTCAGGCATAGTTATTTGAGTTGGCAAATTTGCATCAAGACTTGTCGATTTCAAATTTCACCCCACCCCTCTAATCGTATAGTGTTCGCTATGCCGCTGATCAATCTACATTGACAGAAATGTACAGGAGCATTGTATCATCTCTACTAATGATATTTTTTGTAGTAATATATATTTATCCAATAAATTTAGTAAATATTTAGCCTGTGTGTGAACAGCATCGCTTGTTTCCCGTGTAAGGTATTTCATTTGACGGCGAGTCTCAACGACGCTTCTGGCATAAGTTGATTACCGAAATGAGAAAGTCTATGGGTTATCTCTATTTATTCTGTGCTGAGAATTCTCATCTTCATTTGACATCCAGTCGAATACCGGGTTTTATTCCTGCTGGCGGGCATCCTAAATATGGTTGCTAGGGTTTTCCTCAATTTCACCAGGCAAATACCAGGATGGTACCTCAACTAAGGCCTTGTCCTATATCTTCCCCCTTTCCTTGCAAGAGCTCGCCGAGAGACGCTATTCTTCAGACATATAACGGGCTCAGATCATAGCTGCCATGGCTTATTATTAATGTAAATTAAAACATTACATATATATATATATATATAGCAACGGCAGCGGTCAGTCTTGCAGGTAGTCAGAGGATCAAAATGCCCGGGTTTGGACTATAGACTGCCTGGACACCGACACTCCAACTCGAACATAACGTGGCGACTCTGAACTGTCAGTCACTTGCAAGAGAGAACAAATTAGAAGAATTGGACAATGAACTTAACAGGATTAAGTGGGACATCATAGGATTATCAGAAGTATGGACGAAGAATGAAGAACAGTTGGAACTACCGTCTGGACACACGTTCTACTTCAAAGGAACAGAAAATGGCAAACCGACAGGCGTTGGCTTTATAATTAATAAAGACCTGACTGAAGTCACGGATTACAGAAAAGGAAGGAATTTCAGATAGGATCGCACGAGTAGTAATAAAGATAAACAAAAGATACAGCATGGAAATTATACAAGTCTATATTCCAACAACGTCACATCCGGAGGAGGAAGTCGTTCGAAGACCTGTACGAGGATACAGAAGATTTTGGATAGTAGCAAATCGCATTACAAAATTGTAATGGGAGGCTTCAATGCGAAAGTAGGAACTAAGCAGAGCAGCGACACGAAAGTGAGAAACTTTGAATTTGGCAAAAGAAAGAAGAGAAGTTAGTGGAATTCTCAGACAGACTGTTCATTTCCAATACAATTTTCAAGAAGCTGCCGCAGAGGAAGTGGACATGGAAAGACCTAAATGGGACTAAACACGAAATAGACTAAGTTTTATCGAATAACAGGCAAATTCTGGAAGACGTGTCTTCTAAACATTTTCAAAATCTCGAGTGACCATAGGATGGTGAGATGTAAGCTGAAACTAAATACTAAACTTTTACGAAGTTTATCAGAGGAAAGCCGCCACTTTTAGATCTGAAAAATCTAGGGAAACACATTCGAGATAGCACTAAGCAACAGATTCACCGCCTTGGAAGAGTTAGAGCATGAAGAAGACTCAATGGCACAAATAAAATACTGACTGAGATAATAAGAGAGACAGCCAAGGAAATAGCAGGAATTAAAAAAAAAAATCTCAGAAGAAACTAAACTCTTAATGAAGAAAACAAACGGAAAACTACATTTAGTACATTTAGTACATAGAAATAGAAGAGGATTTAGTACATAGAAATAAAACCGTAAGGAAGAAAATAAGAGAGGATGTACGAAGATACAACGAAAATCTTGTTAGAAATATAATCAAGGAAGACAAGAGCCTGAAGAAAACCAAACAGAAGCTCATGATAGGGAAAAAACAAATAATTGTAGTTAAGAGACCAGACGGGACCGTAACACGAAATGAGGAGGGAATTATAAAATATTTGA
Organism: Lepisma saccharinum; assembly: GCA_022664845.1. Classification (NCBI taxonomy): domain Eukaryota; kingdom Metazoa; phylum Arthropoda; class Insecta; order Zygentoma; family Lepismatidae; genus Lepisma; species Lepisma saccharinum. The sequence goes on from JAGDQP010005279.1 coordinate 10,672, forward strand.
AAATTTCTACAGAGAATTGTACTACTCCGAAGAAGAACTAGGAAATGAAGATTCAGAAGAAAATGACGTGGAAGTACCAGACGTAATGAAAGAAGTGGATAAACTACTTCGAGAGATGAAGAACGGAAAATCGCCAGGAGAAGATGGACTCACAGCAGCGATGTTTAAATGGGGAGGCGAAAAGATGAAAGAGGAACTTGCTAAATTATACTCGATGTGCCTGAGGAAGAGAGAAATACCATCAAGTTGAAAAAATGTTATTATTATTTTATTGTACAAGAAAGGGGACAAAGAACGCGTCGAAAACTACAGACCAATTAGTTTGCTGTCAGGTGTATAAAAATGTTCACCAAAGTTATTTTGAATCATATTGAACGAGACTTGGATTTTAACCAGGGAAGGGAACAAGCCGGATTTTGTCGTGGATCAGACACACGCATTGAATGAAGTTATGGAAAGGACGAATGAATATGAACTTCCACTATGTTTGAGGTTTAGACGTTTGCTGCAAATATTGTTTAGGTATGTAAAGCCTAAAGGTGTTTAAGTGTGTTAATATTGTTTAGGTGTTTGCTTTTCACAACTGAAAACGTACGTAAATTATACTCCTACATCAGCAGCATTAAACACAGCCTATCACACTACATTTTTAACTGTATTTCTACAATTGACCGTACAGTCTTTCACTAATTCTGAAGGTTTTCGTGGAGATTGGCTGACGGGTATGTACCCAGACTGGCCATAAATAAATTTAATTGTCACAAGCTTCTTTATTCACTAAATTCATTGCTACTTCTTCGTTGACTACTTCTACCGCGAAGCTTCTTGATACCGTCTTTCGTATTATTTTCATCCACACTAGAAGTCGGAATATCTTCAATTCCGACACTTGGCATACGTGACGTTGACGTAGAAGGCTGTTTTTGTCAGTGTGTACAACTTCTTGATTTTTCATTAAATACCCCCAAAATGTTTTAGGAATATTATATGAACAAAAGTGACGTTGTGGCCAGTTACAAGAAATGAAGTTAAAAATGAACATGTGAGTCTCAGGATAGAAAAATTACATGAAATTTACGCCAAGTCCATAAAATAATTGATAATTTACAGCAAATAACGCGGTAGCTAAGAAAACGTTAACCCAATTGAGTCAACTCAACATAATGGCCTTCTTCCAACTAATATTGCCAATTACGCTAATTTACCAACTTGTTGATATATTGGTAACTTTGGGGGGGGGAGACTCCCCCTATCCCCCCTTAACGATGCCCCTGAGATTGATAACAGATTTATAACAATTACATAAGAAACAAGAATGTAACTGAGAGGGAACGAAGGATAAAAGTTAATAATAAAAGTACGTAACACGTTTGTACACAATTATAATACAGAAAATTATTTGTAATCATTATCGATACATACAAAATAGTATGAACACTAACATTTCGTAAACACTTACGAACACATAAAAAAAATATCTATGAAACACTCGCAAAATAGGAAACAAAGTCTGCTGAGAAGGATATATCTTTCTGGGCAGAGCAATAACCATTAGAAGATAAACTTTATAATATATAAAAATATAATACGGTCGATATAATTCCCATAATACACACACATACACACACGCATAATATGTCTACAAGTACGCGAAAAGATCCATTATTAGATGAGTTCCAATTTTTACTTTGGGAATTCTGTCTTCCTTTTGTTTATCTGCTATATCGCATGTGTCATTCTGCCATTTCCATTTGACGCAACTCTTTTAAGAATGATTCACGTGAAAATATTTACTGCATTTCAATAGTCCGGCTCTCGGTGATAAAAACAATCTCTTCTGAAATTACTTAAATGCTTCAACCGGAATACAGCTTTGCTTATATAGATCTCTAAATGTAATTAAAGCTTCTTTCAGGTCCCAATTTGTTTCCACTAAACACCTGCAATTAAAAAATGAACATGAGATAATAACAAATACGAATATAAGGCATACAGCATCTTCACATAAATTAAATCTGGAGATTCTAATACTAGGATGTGAATTCAAAGGGTTATGCATACATTGACAAGCCACATTCACGAAATAAACTCGGACATCTGATGGTAATATTTGCTTGTATCTCCTTGGTTCACCGAGTCCTCGAGATAAAGAGAAATAACTCCCTTAAAACCTGGTTAGTGTCCACTAACATGGAAATACTTTTTATTAACAACGTCCTAGTTATACACCATCCATTCCGAAAGAAACCGAACTGTTGAAAACAAATAGTACCACTAGTGCCATCTGTTGTAATATTTTACCGGTAGATGGCGTAGTTCCTCATTGACAACTGGTATAAATGTCATGACATTTGGATGCACGGCAACAAAGTTATTGCGTTTCAACTGTCAGTGTGTTGTGTACATCGGTCGGAAAATGAGTTTCAAACAACGAGCTGCAATTGAGTTTTGTGTTAAACTGGGTAAACCTTTTACTGAAACGCACCAAATGCTACAACATGCATATGGTGATGAGTGTCTATCCCGTACGCAAGTTTACGAGTGGTTCAGGCGATTCAAATCGGGTAGAGAGACGCTGGATGATGACGAAAGATCAGGCCGTCCCAGAACCGGATTATCGGAAGGAAACATCGAAAAAGTGCGTGAATTCATCAAACATAACAAAAAAGCGTCGGTGAAAGTTATTGAAATGGAATTAGGCATTCCTCAAACAACCGCATACCGCATTTTGACCGAAGTTTTGGGCCTTAAGAAGGTTAATTCGCGGTTTGTACCACACAAACTCACCGAAGACCAAAAAGTTGATCGAATTGCGCATTGCAAAGACATTGTTAAAAGTGCTCGGCAGGATCGAAACTTCTTGAAATCGATTGTAACTGGTGACGAGACGTGGTGTTTTGAATATGAGCCCGAAACAAAGCGGCAAAGTGCTGAATGGAGAGCGCCGGATGAAGGACCACCCAAAAAAAGTCGCTTGGTGAAGTCAAAAGTTAAGGTGATGCTGATTTGTTTTTACGATTCAAAAGGAATTATCCACAAAGAATTTGTTCAGCCCGGCCAGACAGTCACTGGAGAGTTTTACTTGGGCGTCATGAAGCGTTTGCTGGCAAGAATTCGTCGTATTCGGCCCGAATATCGAGAAATCGGCAGTTGGACTCTTTTGGACGATAATGCACCATCACATCGTTCGCGACTTGTAACTGAATTTTTGGTCAAAAATCACATTATTCATTTGCATCATCCGCCCTATTCACCAGATCTCGCTCCGTGCGATTTCTATCTGTTCCCGAAACTGCATTTGAAGATGAAAGGAAAGTGGCACGCATCGATTGAAGCCATTGAGAAGGCGACGACCGCCGTCCTAAAGACCATTCCAATAAAGGACATGGAGAAGTCGTTTGACAACTTGTTGGAGCGTGCAAATATGTGTATCGATGCAGAAGGGGAATACATTGATTAATAAAAATGATTTGTTCCAAAATGTACATTGTTTTTTTGTTTTTTTTAAACGTTCGGTTTCTTTTGGAATGGAGGGTGTATGAAAATGACTACGTCTTTCCTGTGTCAAGAGAAAAAAAAAAAAAAATCTCAGAAAGTATTGTAATTGAAAATCAAGGGAAAAGTTTCAACTCTTTTCTTGTTAGTAGCGACTTAAAATATTAGAACAAAAAAATGTGAATCTTGAGATTTTATAATACCCACAATACGTGATGCTAAATTTGATCTTTTAGTAAATAAAAATTGAATAATCAGAACATGAATAGGTTTAAATTAGCATGTAGCTTGCCATAAATCAAATGATACTTTAAATCTTGATACATAATTGTGCAGTGTCATTTTATCAACTTAAATTTTCTGCTTTTTAAGATTTTAAATAACAATAGGGCGGTAGTAATTTTCGTTGGATGAAAAGAACAGACTTGTAATAAGTTAGGCAACATTATAGGCAAATGCTATGGAAAGTAAAAAGCGGTTACAATGATCAGAAGATCAAAAAATCTCGCAACAAATGTAGTACTGATTGGTCAATTATTAGAGAAGAGAGTGGTAATAAAAAACATAATTGTCATACTGAACTATCTGCTAACGAATTTAATAATTATTTTGCAGATATTACCTTAAAAACAAGCAATTATAATTTTAACTTAAATTCACAGGCGGACAGCAATTTTCAATGTTCGAAGAAGTATTACTTTAATTTGCAACAGGTATCTCCTTCAATGATCATACTCCAAGTTAAAAGGTTAAAATCCAGTTTTACGGAGGATTTTTGTGGACTGTCCTCTTTCATATTAAAACATATTATTGATATTATAGTTTTGCCTCTTAAAGATTTGATTAACACCTCAGTTTTGCATGGTATATTTCCCAAAATTTTGAAAAACACCATAATAGTTCCGATTCATAAGAAGGGTGATGAGAATGATCCCACTAACTATAGACCAATTGCCCTTGTCCCAATATTGTCAAAAATTTTTGAATACATAATTTCCGATCAACTTCGTGTTTATATTGAGAAGAGTGAATTATTGAATGATACTCAATTTGGTTTTAGAGAGGGACTAGGTACCCGAGATGCTATTGAAAAAATTGTTAGGACAGTCTACAAAAATTTTGAATTTGGTATTTTGACATCTGTTTCCTTCTTAGATTTAAGCAAAGCCTTCGATTCATTATCTCACTCAATACTCATTAAGAAGTTACGACTGTATGGAGTTTTGAATAATGAGTTGGATTTGATCCAATCGTATCTATTAGACCGGAAACAAGTCGTTAAGATTAAAGGCTCTCTATCTGATATTAGAATTGTAAATAGGGGCGTTCCACAGGGTTCGGTTTTGGGACCCCTTTTGTTCATTTTATATATGAATGACATATCTATGGCTTTATCAACTACTCCGGTTTTGTATGCCGATGATACATCTATAATTGTAAGCAATTCTAATTTTGAAGTATTATGTGAGTAGAGAAAAGGAACTGAAAAATGCTAACGTATGGTTCCAGTGCAATGAGTTAATTTTAAATTCAAGTAAAACTGAAAATATTGTTTTTTCATTGAATACTCATGTTCACGGTCTAGTTAGCTCCAACTCTGTTAAATATTTGGGGATGTATTTGGACAGCGCTCTATCATGGAATAATCATATTGATTTCCTAACAAAAACGTTGGCAAAAAGTTTCTACATGCTTAGGAAGTTAAAATATAGTATTTCTACAGAATGCTTAAAATTGGCATTCCATGCTTACTACCAATCACATATAAATCACGGTATTCTTTTCTGGGGTGGTGCTCCCAGATGGACGGAGATATTTATCTGGCAAAAGAGGGCTATTAGGTTAATTTTAGGGCTTTCATCTAAGGTATCATGTAGAGGTTGCTTCAGAAAATTAAAAATCTTAACTGCCCCATGTTTGTTCATTTATAACTCTTTGGTATATACTAGGTCACATATACACGAATATGAATCCGGATCAACATTGCATGATCATTACACTAGAAATAAGGACTTGGTAAGAATCCAGAAGTTCAGGCTTTCCAAAGTGCAAAAATCTTACTTGATTCAGGGTAAGAAGTTTTTTAATTTATTGCCTCTCGACATGAGAAGCCTTTCGCTTACAAAATTTAAGGGTATTGTAAAAAATGTATTAATCCAAAGCGAAGGTTACTCATGGACTGAGATTGAGAAATTTTTTAAGAGGTGTGATCTTTTAAGCTTCTTGCCAGGTACAAAATCTAATTCGGAGTTATCTGAATAATAATGTACCCAATATTTGTTATCTTCATTTTATTCTTTATCTTTTATATGATGACTATGTCTTATACAACTTCTGTTGTCAAGGATGTAAATGAATAAATAAATAAAATAAAAAAAAAGTTCCTTTTCTCGTCGCCCGAGGGGAGAAAATTAGAAAACAGCAGAGTCACCTGGCATTAGTTTTGAGAACTCGCTGAATATTATACAACCAAATAATCTGCGGTTCTTAGTTAAAAATTATAAAGTCTTTTTAACTTACGTATAATTTCATATACAGTGCTCAGCCATAATCAACTGACACTTCAACATATATACTCTTAATTGATGGGTTTGAAGCAAAAGGGGCCAGTTCCAATTTTATAAACTGTTGGAAATTAAAAAAAAAAAAAAGATTGGAAAATCATATTTCTTGACCCAAATGAACACGGCACTCAGCTCATCTACTGAATAACTTGGTGAAAACTACCTCCTTCTTGCACTAATCAATAGTGTTACTTTTGCACATGATAGACTGTATAACTCAACACACACCAAAAGTGCAGTTACCTGCTTTCTGCAGCAACGTGTCATCGTGGACTTTTAAAACATGTTTAAAAAAAATCAAGACGGTGGTGACATATGGTGTTTAAAACTGAATATCAATTTGATTATTACTTATTTATTTTACATTATTAACCTGAAGTGACAGAAGAGACTTAAGTTCGTCACATATCTGAAAGATGAGGTCTTTTAGATAGCACTCTTGCACAGAAAAGATAGGGGAGGTACAGGATAGGACCATATTTTATGTGCCATCCGGACTTTCATCTGGTTAAACCGAGGAAAAGCACGTTCAGGTTGCCCGGCTGTAGGACAAATCTTCGTACATCCTCAGTGCTGATCCGAAGTTCATAGGTGAATGCACATCGATTTGAAAGACTCACGTTAAAGCTTGGAACAAAGCAATTAGCGGGATGTCCAGATAAGCTTTTCTAAGTATTTTAAATACATAATTAGAATTTTGCAATTGTCCTTCTGTTGAAACACCCAAAGCAAAAAGAAATCCGTGCGTAATTTGTAACGTTCTTATTACCATGAAGAATTTCTTAAAACTCTGAAATGCGATAAATTATATCTAACTCCATGGCCTAAGCATGTATCTGATAGCTACCAAATTATCAAAGATAATTTTTCAGCCTTTTTTGATAATCACATACCAGCACAAGGTAGGGAAAATTTTCAGGGATCTGTACAGCAGAACAAAGTATCAAGTAACTTTTAGTACGAATTTTAAATAATGATTAAAATTTAATCCAAATGTTTACACTCACATCTGCTATATATATATATATATATATAATCCGAAAAGTAGTACAGCATCACCCATCAGTCCCGACTTTGTTTTCATCACATGTAGATCGAAAAACTTATTATTTTTATTTCAAAAGGATTTACAATTTCCTACAGATTTGAATTAAACACAACTATCATGATACTACATTTTTTTTTTAATTCCACACAACTTGGAAACGCAGCTATCAACTAATTCCATGCACACATGCGCCAACATTTGTGATCGTTACGGAATATTCCAAAGGAAACGAGAAGTAGAATTCAGGAGTTCTCCAATTGTCGTTTGCAGTTTCCAATAGTGCTGACTATACTTTACATATTTTTATTTTTGCAGAAAGAAAGTAAAAATTATACGAGTCCTGAGTCTCAGTTTTTATTTTTCATTTATTATTTATTGTACCCAGCTCAATTTTCAACACAAAACACCATTTCCGAAACCCGTTTCCCATCAGTACTTGCGCACGCGCAGAACGTCGTCAATTGTTTTTGATGTGGTCGTCCGCCATGTTGATTTTCTATTCCTTTAAATTTCAAACGTGTGTTAAAAGTGAACTTCTTTCTTCTCTACAAGTGATCACGGCTGAAGTCGAAAATTAAAGGACTTGATATAGTATTGTGGGTGTAATTGTGTACGTGATTTTCGTCAAAATATTACGTAAATACAAATCCTTTCCTTTTTATTAAAAATTTTACCTATCATATTGCCTATTCGGCCTTCTCCTATACGTACTTTATACGTATATATACAGTGGAAATCTACAAATTAAATAATACATTAAAATGTAATAATGTGATGTGGACCGAAGGCTGAAAACCGTTGATCTAAGACGCATAATAGGATGATATTGAGTGTTTCGTTCAAAACATTTCGAAAGTTTCGTCGCAAGCAAGCAAAAAATAAAATAATAATAATAATAAAAAAGCGAACGGGTGAACCAGTGCCTGCAACGTAAATTTGGCTTTTCCACCAAAGTAAATTACTAAACTGATGATCAACTTTATAGTCGAGATGCTACTTCGATGTTAGTTTGCCATCGGTTGAATATTAATCATATTCCCTTCCAGACGAGGGACTTATATATAAATGCCGCGTTTCATACTAAAACCACTACGTAATACCAATAATGAGTTCCATTCAATTACTATTACAGTTTATCAGTATATCACAGTATACCATCGAATCATAATTAATCCAGCGATGGGTACGATACACATTCCCAGTTCATTATCTACTCCGATTATCATATATAATGCAGCCCGCACTTCAATCGGTTAAACTTGAATTTATCACTCTAGTAAGGGAACTTCCATAAAACCCATTAATTTGATATAATACAATTTTCTTTTACTTAGGAATTCAATATGAAAAATGTCGCGACGTGCTGTCAGTTCTTAATATTTAAACTCATTTTCTTGATCCATTGTAAATTAACATTGCGAGGACCACATCATAAGCTTACCTTTCACACGGTACATCATCCTCACTGTCATCGTATATTCTAACAGAATGGCGACTAAAAACACAAACACTACTAGTTTTGCCAAATTATTCATTGGTTTCCTCGGGTGCAACAGGAAGGTGCATTTTTTTTTACAACAATAATAAAAAAACATATTTATATACATAATTTTCCATACACATCCATACATACAGTTGTTCATAGTCTGTTTTAGCATCTGGCAACAGCTTTACATTTCGCAACACACTATGGCAACATTGCACCTACCTTGTTTCCAACCGGGACCGCAATTTTTGTTTACGCCTGCCAAGCAATACTGACAAAGGCCATATCTGTGGACACCTTCTTTTATCCCCTTAACCTTTTAACCTTCCTTTTGCACCCGATGATGCCAATGAGTAATTTGCCGAAACTAGTAGTATTTGCGTTTTTAAACGCCATTCAGTTAGAAGATACGATGGCAGCGAGGATGATGTACCGTGTGAAAGGTAACCATTTTCTTGAACTTACATTTTTTCATATTTGACATTAACGAAGAGATGGGCCGAACCTCTTAACGTGCTGTGATGCACGCAAAAATAGTTTCAATAGATACGAGGAAAACAAGTTGTTGGATGTATAACATCTTTTAGTTAGAACACAATCTGGTTCTGTTCTGAGAACACCATTCCGTCACTCACCGAGTAAAACTGTGGAGAAAAAACTCAGGTATAAGGCCAATTTGAGTAGATTTAGCATGTATTCATCAACTCAATAAAAATACATATATGAAATGGAAATGCCGGTGGTTCAGCACTTCCAATCGCTGACTTTTTTATAAAAACCGCATGGGCTTCGAGGTCCACTCACACCGACAATCCTGGCTGAGGGTTTTCTCGGTCCCACCAGGCACGCTGGAATGGTATCTTCAATGGAGACCTTGGTCGTTACCTTCCCCATTTCTTTCCCTAGAAGAACGTTCGCCGGAAATTTTACAGGGTGTCTACAGAACTCACAGAAGCAAAATTCATGACTTTCTCATAACTTTGACATGCAACAAAAAGAGGAAGAAATGTTGGAACCCGAGATTTCCACAAGTCCCATCGTAACCATATTTCTTAACATAACCTGTTGTAAAATTAAAACTCGATAATATCACACATCCATGAAGTGTATTAGAATATTTTTCTGTATATCGGGGAAAATGGCAAATGTACCATCAGAATTAGTAAAAAAAAAAATTACAAGGTTTACCTGTCTGAATTTATGACCCGAAACTCAATTTCATGATTCATGGCCTGTAGACAGCCTGTTTTATATCTCAGATGTGACCACCGGTAGTTTGTAACCATCCTACGCCGTAAATGCCAGAACGAAGTTTTTCAATGAAACAGAAAAAACAGTTTCAATATTGCTTAAAGGGCTTAAAACAGAATGATGACAGCCGTTAAATGTAATTATCATTTAACAGCACCATTGAATATCATTACCATCTACGATGCGTGAAGGAAAAAAAAAAAAACGAATAACACTCACTTTTTCGCCCATTCAGGTTTCATAGTTGTAATTTCCGCCAATACAGCTATCATCTTCTCTTCACTATCTATTGAATCCAGTGATTCGTTCTCTATATCTTCGGAAGGTGGAAAAGCCAACTGAAAGAGAGTAAAACCTTAATTAATGCTTTTCAATGTTCTAGCAAAATTTTCCCAACAAAGGAATATTTCTTTAAATAGTTTTATCGTGTAACTATTTGGAATTCTTAACGGTATGTCCATATGGTATTGTGGAGCGTATTGGTGATAAACTCTTTTCACCTAATGGAAAAATTGTGGAACTCCTTTCATAAAACTCGACTAAAGCATATTCGACAGGTCCGTAGGAATTTTTCACCACCAATTCAGAAAGACAGTAAGGAACAATATGATATTAAAGAACAAATCTGTGTCTTTGTGAATGCACATAACAGGCAATTAGCATCAACAGATATTGTTGATAAGATTGATTCATAAAGACTTCACCATTTCATGTACAAGGACATTTATGACCAAGAATAAAAGTTCAAAATTCAGAACCAGCTGAAATGCCTTGCTACATATTTCTTCCAATTCGAAGATACCTTTTATGCCCATAAAGATGGTCTTGCTGTGGATAGCCTTGTATCACAAATCCTGCCCAACACAGTCATTGACAATATAGAAACCGGTATCTTAAAAAATCCCGAAAAGGATGACTGATTTGTAAAATGCATGCGATATTTGGATGACATTCTATTGATATACCAAAATAAATCGGAATTTGAGTATCCCTGTAAAAGTTAAAATTTTCTCGTATCCGATAATAGATTTCAAACTACAGTTTATAGAAAACCCACTACAGATAACATATACGTTCACCAGTATTCCCCTACTTCAAAATCAATTAAAAAAAAAAAAAAGAATATGCTCCAATCGAATTTTATTAAAGGAGTTGGAATCAATTTTTGCATTGAGTGAAAAGAAGCAATACAGCACACACATGACACCAAGAAACCAAAGGTCTATTCCAGAAGAAGTTATCCCATGTTGTAAGGATAACACACACAGTACGTTAAAACGCTTATATATACCCTAAAATTCCTAAAAACTCAGATCGAAACACACCCACAATAATTTTTCATTTGTTTTTCCGATGAGCCTGTTCACAAGTTTTCGTTATTCTGACACACAACTATATTCTTCCACCGTTTGCGTTTCTATATACAGTAGTTTCAACTCTAAACTGGTAATATCCTGCACGTAAAAACTAGACAGCAACCCTGCATAGAAAATAAAGGCATTCATATGACAGACATCTGACGTCACACTGCAAACATACCGGTATAACAAGATGGTACTTCTTTTCATATTTCATCTTAATCTTTATTTCCTTCCTATCTTAGTTATTCTTCATGTAATTATTACGTTCTTTTAACTTGATAAAAACCTCACGACAGAAGAAAAACATGGTTAATGTGAAAACTTTCCAGAAACAAGAAGCTGACCACACGTAAGTCATTATTCTAAGTTAGTACAGCTTCTCGCGCAAAAAAGACAGCTGCAAAATTATTTATTTTATACAAACATTATATACATCATCATTATCATCATCATTTATACGCATCATCATCAACATTAATTTTCATTCATACTAAGTGTCTTGGTGGTGCGGTCTGATTTCATCCTTGGAACTCTCATACACCTACATTTTCTGGCTGGGTGTATCAAAGTTCTGGAAGTTTTCTAGTTTGTCCATTGCATTTACAAAATCATAAACACATTTGTGAGCCAGAAACGTTCCCTCTGTGCTGTAGCATTCATTTTCTCCTTCTGGGATATTTATTAAGACGCTAATCACACCCAACAATAATACGATCAAAGTCATGTACCACTTAAAAAAAAAGTGCCAAAGCACATACAACATAAGATCAATTGCATCTGCAGCTAGTCTTATCATGTGGAAACATAGTTTTGAATACACAAACATCCTTGGAGGCCGACTACCGAGCGACCGTAGCTCAGTTGGAAGAGTTGGCTTTGCATTCGGGAAAACCTGGGTTCGACAACAGCGGCCGACCATCCTAAGGTTTTCCCTCAGTCACACTACACTAGGCAAATGCCAGGATGGTACCTTCAACTTAGGCCCTGGCCGACTTCTTCCCGAATCCTTTCTCCTATCTTATCCCGGCCTAAGCCACAGATGCCTCAAAAGGCTAAATATAAATTCAATTCAGTTGGAGAACAACCGAACATATTTGTCTGCTATCACACTTAGTAACGCCGACAAAAGTTTTGGTTTAATTACACTCTTACCTTGAAGAAATCATTTTATGTCCTCAGACAATACTGAAGATTTTCCTCTAGCCTTGTCTTGGACGCTGCTCTCAATCATTTTCCGCCATCTAAACTAATTCCCTAACAATTCCAAGTTTTCAGATTTCGCTTGACCGATCGCTACCCTGTTCTAATGAATGAATAAAAAAACTTACAAAAATCTCCCCTTCAACTCGGACATTACCTCTTTTCAATACAACATTTTTCCTATTCGGAAGTATTATTCGATTTCAGTTAGGTAAGTGTAATGCGATTCAGAAAGAATGGAAACTTATTGCTGCAGAGGATCTCACCACATAAGAGAATTTCCTTATTGCTCAATCATCACCGCAGGATTTCTGAAATGCTGAACGGAAGATACAGTAAGCTAGTATTAAATCGAATTATCAATTAGAGATACCGCATATTAATAACACACTTACTTGTGTCTGTTGCTTGGTTGCGTTTGTAACATGGAGTTCTTCATTGACTATACAGAACTTCTTGCGAAATGGCACCACAGCAAACAGTCTACTGAATGACCTCAATGGCCCATCTATGCTCTCCTTGGATTCTAGTTCCCTGAATACTCCACATACAGAAAGAACCATTACTTTTGGCTAAAAATAACAAAACGAAAAGACTTCCGTTAACACATATATGTATGTATAAACAAGACTGTTCGGAAATAAATGGCTGAAATGCACAACGTCCACACTAAACCCTTCATGGCTCTATAGCAGGGAACCGATGGAACCGTGAGTAATACCCGCTGAGATCACAACAACAACAGGTAGCTGCGGATGTCATAGGACGTGTTACAGTCTTCTGTATAACATGTTGGAACAGTGTGAATGACGAGCAATTTTCTTTCAGCAATTCAAAGTAGGACATACGGCGGCAGAAAGATATCGTAATGAGGTGACTATGGGGAATTAAAGGCATATGTGGAGGAAAATTCACGTACCATCGTCAGAAAATTTGCCTGATAATCCAACGTTTCCAATCCAACGATTTCCGATCAATTACAGCAAATAGGAAAAATGAAAAAAATAAATAAATAAAAAATGGACAACTGGGAACCGAATGAACTGACGGAGCATCACAAACAGCGGCGGTGAGCATCTACAATAATCTATTAGTTTGTCATCACAACGAGCTCCTACTCAATCGTATAGTAACGTGCGATGAAAAATGGATCATGTACGAGAATTGTAAATGGTTGAACGTTGGTAAAACACCCCAAAACTTTGCAAAACCAAAGCTGACACAAAAAAAGGTTTTGTTGTTATTGTTATTGTTTGTGTGGTGGACAGCACTGGATTATGTCCATTACTTTTGCTCCTAGTGAAACCATTACCGTTCTACCATACTGAGCAGAGACTGATGAAATAAATCGGTAGTTGTGTAAAAAGCAGCAGTCGTTGGTCAAAAGGAAGGTTCTCGACTCTTAGTAGGCAATGCTAAACCTCAGTGGCAAAATGTACGGATCAGAAGCTGCGTTACCTGAGTTATTCCCTAGACTTAGCACCAACTACCATGTTTATGCATTTAGATCACTTCCTGAAAGGCAGAGTGTGTCCAAAAACAGGAATAGTGCAGAAACTGCCTTCCGGAAGCCACATTCCTTCAGACACGAGACAGCCTTGTAAATCGTTGGTAGAGATGTGTCATTGCAGACGGAAGCTATTTTGAATAAATCATGCGTGTTTACTCTATTCTAAAACTGAGTAGTAGTTTGAAGTACGAAAACGGCCATTTATTTCCAAACAACCTGGTGTGTATAGTTCAATGGAAAAACACAACGACACTTGAGACTTAAGGTGATAAATCAGTGACTCACACAGTTCTTTTCAGATTTTCTCTTTCCCAAGTTACTGGAATATAAAACTAAACAACCCATAATTGAGTTTTATAACTTACAGTTTGGTTAGTGTTTTTCCGATTAGAATGTTACATTCAGACTCAACAGAGGGTAGAATGAGGTTAGATAGAAAGACAGGTGTAGTCTATAATGTTTCAAAACCAAAAGAAATTGAAATGCCGATCTAAATTTGGTAACTCTAATATACGAGGTATGTCTGAAAAGAAATTGGACTGGGTCTATCGTACGGGCTATGGAAGAACTAGGGGCAAGGTTATTATGTAATCAAGTAATATGATGTCTTGGTAGTATAGGGCTGTAATCTCAGCTTTCTGCAACCATTAGATTTTTTTAAAACATGCTTTTGTTTATACCTTTGTGTTTGCAGGTCGCTGAGCTGTGAGAACTGAGGAACGAACCATGAACATGGAGCAACGAATCAACCTGAAATTTCTGGTCCGTTTGGGGAAATGTCCGTGAGAAGCACTTCAAGTGTTTCGGCAGTTGTATGGAGATAACACCACGTCACGCACACCTGTGTTTGAGTGGCACACGAGGGTCAAAGAGGAGCGCGAGGAAGTGCAAGATGATTCCAAGAGCGGGAGACCTTCAACAACTAGGACTAATGATAGCGAACAGAGAATGTAGGTGTTGTGTGCTGATCGTAGGCTGACTGTTTGAGTTCTTTCCACAGGGTTAGACGGTAAATCAGCAAACCTACACAGAGATCCTGCGACGTTTCCTTCGCTCTGTGCGCCACCAGAAGGGAGTGCTACCAATATCCCGGTGTCCACGAGTACCCCTAGATATTGTGGCTTAGCACTGGGAATAAGCTTAGACAATCCGAGATTCCATTACTGTGTTAAATTCATCTGCTCAAATTCTTAAAGGCAGGCAACATTCTTGCAATACATAAATTAAATTATCAACGCTGATTTTCTAAGTGGACGATAAACTTCCCCAAATATTATATCTTCCGAGAGGAGGAATTTGCCAGTAAATATCTACAATGTACAGCAAACGATTGTTACTATAGAGACTTGAAATTATCTTATGGAGTGGCCCCGCCAAATTTTAAGAGAAACAAGACTCAAACAACTTACAGCTTTTCCTTCTTCTCTTCAAAAAATTGTTGGGTTGATATAGGACGATCGCTGCAGCTTTACTTCACGAAGTACAAGCTCATCACAGCATACTCAAATTTCTTGCCGTGGAAAAAATCGCCGAATTATTAAGATCGGACTCTAACTAAGTTACTTCAGAAATTCATTCCGACAAAATTCTAAGTCCCTACTCGCAGCTAAGTGACTGCTTGGCCTGGCTTTTCTAGTAGGCTCTACATCTCAGCCTCTCCGTTTTACTTCCACCCGGTGTCGCGGATGACTGGAAACTGATTCCACACAGACAACAGACTCCTAATTTAAACGGACAAGGTTCAAATCCCCAAACCTCGCTGTGTCGTCATACTCTGACGTCGCTTCGGCTTTCTCCGCCATCGGGCTCCAATCTTATTCTTTCGTCTCCTTCTGCTTCTGCGGGGAAAAAAGAAAAGACACAAAGACAGGCGTGGAAAATTCCTAGCTTTACCCGTTGCACAGGGTCAATTCCTATGGTGACCTGTCCAACACAACTTCAACTCCGCTCAGCTCCCTTCGGAGTTTCGAAAATACACTAACTAATTCAAAAAATCATATGATAAGCATTACAACTATTAAAATTACATAATTAATAAATATTAAAATTATAAAAGAGAGAAAAAGTAAAGAAAAGAGAAAACTGCCGGCAGAACAGAATGAAAGCATAGAAGAAATAGGCATTATACAACATCTAAATATTCACTCAATTAATTAATTTCAATATTAGATTAAAACTTATCAAACAAATACACAAATTAATTTACATTCGGTATGAAAATGACTCTCTATACATATACGAGACTGACTCAGTCACAACACACTGTAAGAAGTATTCTATGCAAGGAATGAAAATACTCACGGTAAAATGTATTAGGTCTACAGCAAACGATGATGCATCATGCTCAGTCCTTGGTAACGTCGATAAAAATTTTACAATTTCCATCTTGCCATGACGAAGCAATTTCTGACATTTGGAATAATCAGATGTTCTTAAAATGTTACGGCTTTCCATAATATACGGTGTAAGTTTAACACTAAAATAAAAAAAGAACAAACACACTAATCTTTATTCCATTGAAACACACACACACACAGAAAACTAATAATGCTTCAGTAAATGATCACTACACTTCACTTGGGTTAATTTTACATAAGAAATTACTAAAAGACTAATTTGAAATACATGAACGTTCCGGAAATATCAGATCAATTTGTGCCTTCTCGTATGTTAGTATGGAATGAAATCTAAGCTTTAATGTACTTCTATAACTTAAGTAGTCTTGCAGCAGGGGGTTCTGGCATAGTATGTGTTGGTCTACGCACCCACACTCTGCCTCCGATTTAAGCCTACTGCATTGTTCAGATCCTATTTAAATCATCAAATTCTAGTACGAAGTTGCAGTATAGAATTAACATAATGATACTTCACTGCAATAATACCACTTTAAAATACATAACTTCTGTGAATGCGAAATAAACGCGTTTATATTGTAATTAGAATAAACACCTTGCACGTATTTTACTTAGATAATTTAAATATGCTAACAAGACTTATAGACTTATTTAATAAAAACACGAAGTAAGTGTTTGAAATAAAGTTTAGTGTATAAGCCTTGTCATCGTATTTGAATTAACTTTAGTTGTGGGTAGAAGGCTTCAACATCGTTACATCCGCATTTTACTTAGATGTCTTTGAACTTTCAAGATGACGGAAAAAAAAATAGAAGCAAAAAGGATAAAAACTAAATACTAATATCTGATCCAGTAAAAATTTCGTCGTCAACTTGAAAGATCAATATTTACTGTACGACCATTCGTATTCCGCACTGAGAATAAAAACTTATCAGATTTGGCAGGCAGTTAGTTTGTGGGAAAAGTAGCTGTGTTTGTCAATAATTTAATTTCTTTTCGAGATAAACTCACTGAAATAATCTCATCAAATCTTTAGTTATTAAACCTGTATCCGTGCTGAAATTAGGTTCTTTCGTACAGATATTTCTACCCTACAAACGATGTTTTTTAAAGAAAGAAACGATCAAAAGCCCGTCAAAGAAACACGTTTGGAATACTGAGAAGTTCATACGATTTGTTACGAAGAATGTATAATTCAGTTTGTACCTATATTAGTACAAAGGAACTGAAGTGTTCGTGACAACATAGGTTAGTATATTGTAATTAATAGAACAGGCACTGAAATATCAAGAACATATCATGTACGTGAATAAGTACCATCAGAACTGCGATGAACCGCAGAATTAACATGAAAAATTCTAGGTATAATCTTTCTACATGGCGTACATGCTATAAATGCAACAAATTTCCTGACTGCTGCTATATAAATATAGGCCTATCTCTTAGGCTTTATTCAGATTAGTGATTTGATTCGAGAAGTCAAGCTCGAATTTCTTCCCCCAAGAAATACTGCCCAATCAAATAAACGTGTGTACAGGACGAAAGCAGAGAAAAATAGATAAAGGCTTGAATTGCTTTTGTTTCTTTCTCTGTTCACACTCTCAATCAGAGGAATGGAACCCATGTATCTGAATTGTTCCATGTTGTCAAGGCTATTTCTATGAAAGAGGAGTTGTTAGAATCTCTTTCCTTTTTCTTCCTGTAGACACGTTAAACGTAAGACGGCAGGGGATAGGTGGGCGTCAGAGACATAGGAGCACAGTCAGAGACCAAGAATACCATGTGTGAAAATAATAAATAATTCGCCACGAAATAAAATATAGCTTCCGCTGGTGGACAAATGTTAATCTGTTTGTGGCCTTAATTGCCTCTATCAATGTTAACGTAGATCCTTTAGAACGCCAGGCAACGATTCCAGTAGTGCTGCTGCCAAGATCAGAAACATCTATCCGCCTTTGACAAATGGGCCTGAATCACCTCCAGAGTTTTGAATCTTCGTCGAAGAGTTTTTTGTTTTCTTTTAAAAAAATAATCTATGTGCTAAACAGGCAGCTTTGGTTACCATCAATCACAAGTTTGAAGGATGACGTCCATAATGATCGTTCTGCCAGGCGAAAGGGATGGAGAAGACAACGGTCAAGAGTTTAATTTAGATGCCATCTTGGCACTCGCCTGTCATTGGATTCGTCTCCAGAGGCCTTCCCAGTGAAGTTCACGACCGTACCCATCAGACCACGGAAGCGGAATCTCGTGAACTTCATTTTCATTATGATATTGAAAAACACTTTGAGAGGCTCCCAATTAGGAAGCTCGCCATTTTTGCTTATGGTATCGGATTAAAATCTGTTGGGGGGTGATTGAACACAGTAGTTTGACGTCCACTTTTACAAAAACTGCAAGTCGATTCAGATATTTTTAAGTCGTGTAAGTTCCAGTATGCAGCAATACCAAGCACGTACATGTCACGAGAAGAACAAGTGAAAACTCATTTTTAAAATATACGAATACTTTCGACAGAGCACTAATAATGATAACTGAATATTGGATTGGTACTGCCAAACTACGAAATTGATCATACGTACAAAATGTTTCCTCCATCATTTCTATGAATCTAGTGCGCTGCAATGGATATTCTTACAATTCCATGTTTAATACAATTTTTATATCAATGTTCATTACATTTAAATCGCAATCGTAATTTGTATGATCTCTGGTGAATGCAACAATTTTATCCTACGTTTGAACTACTTAATATAACCAAAATAAAAATGATTGCTAATTAATGGGTTAATGGTGTATGTACGTCATAGTGTAACTGAAAGTGTTCTCTCCCGTGTAGAATTTCGCTTAAATTCTTTACAGAACAATGAGAATTCGAAAGTAGTTGTATGGAAAGAACAGAAAAAGTTTATATCAAACCTTGGACTTGCTAAATCCTGGCCTGGCAGATACGTAGATGTTAGCGAAAACATTGCATCGTCGTGATAAGTTTCAAGTAGTTCTCTTCTATCATCCGAGTCATACTTGTTGAAATATCCTTCAAGAAACTGCTCAACAATTTTCTTCCCTTTGTTTGACAACAAGAAATGAGGCTTAGATGCCGGTATTCCTGACTCGTCAGACTGTGGTAAAGCAACACCATCCTAGAATCAAATACACCATATTATTATTATTATTATTATTATTATAAGTTAGTCATATTGTATATTCTGTGTTAAACAGTTAAATCTACTAGGGACTTTCTTGTTTGGGTGTTTAAGTTCAATTCATCTGTATTGTGATGCTAATAAATAAATTAATTCTACACATGTATATAAGTAATAAATTAGAGCAGAATAAATACAGGTGGAATATACGCCAAACGGATTTTATAATTTACAATATGCATCAACACACACAATAATAGTAATAATAATAATAACAGAAGTTGAACAGAAAATAGATCTTTACAGTTCAAGTTACGTATTAAAGTATAAACTGTCTTAAAGAAAGTAAATGAACACCCTCAATATTCGATCTGTTAGACCTTAAGAAGGAGTGATGCTTACAACTAGTAGTTGCTTGTAAAGTTTCACCTACTACCTATTTGGGTAGAAAGAAAAAGAATTTTTCCCTGATTGGGATGATATTCGGAATCAATAACCGGGCATAAAATCCTCAAGAATCAGGCAAAAATCTTCGGGATTCCCACTTCCCTCAATATAGAACACTGAACACCTCATAACTTTACTTTTTTCATCTGTAACTATTGAAATACATTTAAAAGATGAAAACAGTCTTTCGAAATGGCAAAATAAGAAACTGAATCATTAAAAGTAATCGGTACAGTTCACTGAAGATGAGTTTTTCTCAACCAAGATCAATTTTAAGCATTTATTTGAACGTATTCTATCAATAATTCTTAATGCCTTTCGTCATTAGCCGATCGCTTAGTTCCGTTTCTATTAATTAAACTAAACTGAATGCGCCTTGAGAAGCCAACACTCTACCAACTGAATCACGGCCGCTCGGCAACAGTTGTTTCTTGACGAAACTTTTGTATATAGCATCAATCATGAATTGAGCAGGTCATTTGAAGAAGGGAAATATTCCGTTCAAGAAGATTTCGAGAATATCAAGAAAAACATTAGGTTACCGACAATTATTTTTTAATGTGTCGTTTCAAAGTCACATATTAACGGGTTACATTGTTGGATGTTTCCCTTCTTCCAGGCAACAGATGTGTCTTTCGAATGCGTAGATACTATCAAACTACGTAACCGGTACATATTTACGGCAAATATTGGAATGTTTCTCTCCTTCAAATTACACGTTTAATTATCAACCACAGTCAGGAAGTGTGAGGCATAGACGTGTATTTCTATACTTTCAGCACATCCACACTGCATTTAACGAAACTGCACACACTTTCTTTATCTCCTATAAAAGTAGGAACGGTTTCATATAATTTTCTTTACCTTCCTATATGACTTATTCCTTTTACTTACAGCCCCTTTCATTTGTTATTAATTTTATCTTTATTATTATCATCATATCCCACTTCCCCATCCTTTGATCTCTTTCAAGAAGCTGCTTTATGACTCTTCGTTACTTTTTCTTTCTCCCTACTATCTTCCTCCTGCCTCTTTAGTAGTTCTATCTCATAACCTGGCTTCAATATTTCCCAACTTTAGCTACCTATGTGAAAACATTATGATATTGTTATGAAGGAAAAAGGTACCAGAGGAAAGCTTTCGAATGACAAAAGGATATTTTCACGTGTAGGAGCAAAAATATCCAGACAGCAGTTAGGCATAATGAAAACAGCCATTAGAAATCAATATGAGATGTAAATAATATCGATGACACTCGCTCCAATAAAAGACATCTTACGATTCAGTAGATATCAAAAACAAGATACTCGAGCCACAGACAAAAAAAAAAAAAAAACTCCTGAGCGCGTTGCCCCGGGATTAAAACCCAGATGGGGATACATTGAATGCAGTAGTTCAGAACCCCTTGAACAAAAACTGTACTGTGCGTTCGTTCTTAGTAACTCACATTCTTTTAAGTCATTAGTAACAACTTATACAGAAGATTTTCTAATCTATTCACAAACACAACTACATACCCTTACACTACAGACTATAATAACAAACTAACTTACCACAGCCCTTATTTTAGGGAACCGCTGTTTTACTTCCCTGGGGAGAAAAAAAGAAATAATATTTGTTATTAAAAATTAGGAACGCTTAAGTCTTCCTCTACACTAAAAACGAAAATACCAAATTTAAAGAAAACAGCTTATATAATTAGTCTCCGATGATAACTTAAATTTATTACAACATTAACTTGTCGTTTCGCAGCTTATTTCTAGTTGCATAATCTTAAGATTGTGCGAACTTTATAGATTATAAAGACAAGATAGAAAAAGTGGAGAAGATATTTGAGAATATCCCTGTACTGATGCCATGTTTCTAATTTTACGGAGTTGCCAAGGACTCCAAATTAACTAATGATAATGAACAGGAAAAGGGGTCAAATCTGTTGCAGAGAAAATAAGCAGCTATATTTGTGAGACGAATGAAACAATTTTCATACTGAAAAAAGTATACAGGGATTTGATGTTTTATGAGCTTGAAAATATTATAATTAATATCTGTAATGAGATAAAACTGAATTGACTGTGTATACAATGAAAATAAAAAAATAAACATGGAATTATTTAAAATAAAAGTATGATGTTCTAATTTTATATTTGTGCTATGAGCGTTCTTTAATTTTTAGTGAGAACTGTATCAATGTTGGGAGACCAGGCATTAATTAGGTTTCCCCTGTCGATGTTAGGAGCAGGTTCGTTTTGATATGAAGGAAGCTCTCCTTAACTGATCTTTCAATATATGATTGAGCTTTATGCAAGACAAGTGATTGTTCTGTATTTTATTTTTCATCATGCAGCTGGCTTGACAAACTGGAAACTGGATTAGAAGTATTAGGATATCTCTTACCTTCCCTAATTTTAATGTTTATACAATCACACGAGACCAATCTTTATACAATCACACGAGACCAATCTTTATACAATCACACGAGACCTCATAAACAGCTGAAAATTGCATGTGAACCTCTGACACTTATGAATGGGTTCTCAATGTTTCTGGTAGGTACAACGTGAAGTCTGGATTTATTTTTTTTGGCAAATTTTGGATATACAGACAAACTAATAAACCATTTACGTCAAATATACGGAAAAACTTTCCTCCGAGCATATAAACTTTATTCCAATCCTTTCAACTTGACGTAACAAACAGACTATATCTACTCTTTAGGTATCAAAAATAGATATAGCGAAAATATCTTAGAAAATTTAGATGATTTAGCCAAAAAAGTCATTCAACAAAACTATTGAAAAACATTATAATTCGTTAGTTTGTTTATATACCCAAAAATCACATAAATAAAGATTTTAAAAAATAATAATAACCTCTGCACTGCGTCCACAAAAAACATTGGAAAGTCATTCACAGGTTACAAACGATACTCGAATCACATTCAACTTTTAGCTGTTTATGAGGTCCCTCGATTAGAAAGACATATAATGGTACCACCAACCAAAATTTAATCACAAGAATTAGGGAACATGACAGATTCATGAAATCCGCTATTGGTCTACACTACTTTCTCTCCTTCAACCGCAATATATATGTATGTGTTTTTTGTTTAATAACTTACTTTATATACGAATTTCCATCTGAAAACGTACTGCACAATGGGTTCCCATCCAAAATTAGCTCTTGTAGTAGCTTCAGACCTTCTAAGCAATCCAAACAACTCATGTCTTTCAGCTAAAAAGAACAATACGTACATGTGTAAAAAAAAGTTGTCATAACAGAACTAGTAAGAACAGAATACATAAATTACGAGGGTTGGTATATCACTACGTATTATCTGTACCAACACATACATGGATTCAACTATACTTACATGGATATGGAATTATCACTGAACTTTCTTCATCAAAGTTATATAAGTACTTGTGCAGTATCCAATACTGTCACCAAACGCTTACTATCTTATCATTTCATACAGCTGACTATCAATACCCAACTCAGAAAAAATCAACTTATATTTATTTTAACAAAAACTGACTAGAGTCCTATAAAACGTACAAGGCATATTTTCATAATTATAGTTAACTAAAATATTTAGTATGCGTCCTTATTATGGACATTAGTGAAACGAATATTTAAAAAACAAAACAAAACAAAAACGTGTACGAGTACTCTATTCTCTATTATTTTCAATTCTTGGGAAGACTGAATCAATGCCGAAGCATGGAACTACCACATTTGTGAATGCCATATTCAAAACTACCATATTCAGCACTTTCGTGGTTTTGGTACTGGATTGGCAATATCTACTATGCACATAGTTTCATCATGGTGCTTTTTTCTATGTTTCTTGTATTGAAAGGGATTTTTAATAAGCAATATTTCCCATACTGTACCTATCACAGTTTGTAACCATGTTTTGCAAGATTCGAGTAATGCGTTTAGTGTTAGTACCAAGGCATTAAAGAAGTACTACGGCTCAACCCTTTTGGATCCGGATCTGGCCATCCTTAAAGATCTGTTCCTCTACTTCTTAAAGGAAAGATATTTTACAGTTAAAAAAATCTCAATTTAAAAAATTCCAGGAACAATATAAAAAATCCAGGAGTTTACAGAATGCGTGGAAACTCTGTGAAAACCACACAAAGCAATTAATTTTTCTTGTTATCCTTACACAGTCTAAAACTTCGGTTTCTGAGGAACCATTAACAAAACTCAAACTTACCATATTATTTCGAAGGTTGAGACATCTGAGGCTGGCTATATTTTTTACGGTAGGTCCAAACTGCTCCAAAGAGTAAAGTTTGTTATTCGATATATCGAGAGCAACCAACGGCATATAACGTCCAAAAATATCCAGAACAATTTTATGATTCATCAGAGATGGATATGCCACTTCAGCAAAGGCTAGAAACAGAAAAAAGTACAGTGATACAAAAATGCCATAAGAATAGCAATGATCTGTATTCACAAGAAACAATACTGTAATAAAATCCTATTTCTCACCCACCCCCCCTCTCTTTTTTTTATGTGGGTCCATACTGATAAGCACCATTGCATAAGTATTATCTGAACTTTTTAATCATAGATGTGAATTCTATTCGCTAAGTTCTTTTCACCTTCCTCCAGAAGCCTTCTTCAGGCGAACAACGATTATTTATAATTATTATTTAATGAATGCGCGACGTTCAAGTTCCAAAACCTGGCGATGTAAAATTTAAATACCTGTCAAAATCTTTCGTTCTTTCTTGTAATATACCTGTGCTCTGTCATACTTTATTTACATTTTAAATACACGTATCAATACCTAATACACATATCAATACAAAAATCACATTTTAACACAATACTTCGTTGATCGCCTGAATAAGCCTCCAGGAAGAAAAGAGAAAAGAACTTCTCGAAGGAACTGTTACCGTTATAGAGAGGATATTTCCAAGGTATCTTATTATTATTATAAATGTTCTCTGTGCGTGAAAGATGTCATTATTTATATAAATGGATTTTAGACACCTTAGGTTTAGGTCGCGATACGGTAAAGAGAGGATCCAGGACGAAAGTCGCTTAGAGCCTAGTGTAAAAGTATAATCCCATCATTAGCCTAGTACGGTTGAGGAAAATCATCCTGTCAGGGCTCGTACCCAAAACCTTCCGAATGCTAAGGCAACGCTCTACCAACTGAGCTATGGCCGCTTGGTGCCCTTGTCATCATTGATTGAAATAAAAGACAGAAATTGCTTTACGGTTTTGGCATTTTTACAACAGTTATGATATACCTTTCCACTCCACAAACTCGAAACTAAAATTTTGAAAATGCCTACTCAAAAAGTATTACCAGGTAAGTTTATTATAATAAACGAATTCACCAAATATGTTGTCCACAAGTATTTACTGTGTATGTTGAACAAAAATGAGAAAGAAACTTACAAAAACAAGAGAAATGAAGTAACAGCACGTCCCCTACGCATAATACGGTCTACCCAGAAGTTTCCCGTCGCCTGCCTTTAACAACACAGAACAGCCACAATGCCATTCCAGACTGCCTATTTAGTTTCTACTGCCGGCTAGCTCTCTATTCATCTGCCTGCTTCGCCGGAGGGAATGTTGAATGAAGGAAGCTTGCAACAAGCAGCCTGTAATAGCATAGGACGAAATCGTACGAAAGGAAAGTAAGTTTAGGGGGTCTATTAAAGTGATGGTCGCGTTTCTCCTGCTACAACCTCGTGAATCTCTCATTCTGTGAACTAACTTTTTTTTCTTCCTACAAGAATATGGCTTTCCTGAGTACAGGGAGGTTAAGCGGTTAAAATTATATTACTTATTCTATACTTGATTTTAACTGAAGCTATACTTTTGCTGTTTTACTTCGACGCCTCGTTACAAAATGCAATATTAAAGAAACTGAGAATAAAGTTTTTATTTTTAAGTTACATTGTAGGAGTTGAACAGGCAGATATGGGCTAGGCTTGTGAGAAGTGTGATGGATGACATCCCTCTGCGCAAACTCTTCCAGGAAAAGGAGTTAGGAAGATTTCGGTCTGTATCTTCAATTAGGTGCCATTCTCGCGTTCACCACCTGAAACTAAGGAACATTTCAGTTCGGATGGTGCAGTAGGACACGAACATACATACATCTCCAATACACACTCGAAGACCGCGATGTTAACGACTAGACCTCGAGGGCTGGGTATTGGAATGTTACTTCTCATTGAAGACTCTTAATCATAATGTAATTAACCTCTTAGTTCTACCTTCGGTAGATACAATGCAAGAAACTTAAAAGTTCTAACCTTTATAGCAGCATGGTTCTAATGTAGTAAGGTTCTTATCCCTGCTCTTATCACTTGATAAAGATCGATAAGTGATGAGAGATAGTGGGTAATCTGTGATTTGCTATTGGAACTTTGTAACGAGTAGAAAGTCTTATTTTCATGAAAAGACTTTATTCTGACATTAAACAAATAGTTCTGTAGTGGCGTGGAATAAAGTATTTTGAATATTCTTGATAATCTATTTTTATTAATTTTTGGATTATGTACAAATTACATATAGAAGACATCTTAAGTTTTAACAATTCATATGAGTATAATAACTGGGAGTTACTATAAAAAAGTATACCAAGTCACTCGGAAGATACTAGATTTTGCAGCTACTATTAAAAACACAGAGTGAAATATTCTGGTGGCTGTTTTAGCAAGTATGAAAATTAATTTTTTGCGGACAATTTTTTTTTTTTTTTTTTTTTGCGAGGGACTCTTTTGTTTCATCCGTCCGTCTGTCTGTAGCTCAGACCAGTCCCTCAACGTAAAACAGGTATACAAAAATTGACTTCAAATTAGAAATCAGAGACTTCTATTTTCTCAGTCAATTTAAACCTTGTGACTGCAATTGAAGGCCCAGATGAAGAAGGCCCTGAGTCCACATTTTGTCAAAAACTAGTTATTAGTACTAATATGTTGGTAATCGTATTGTCCACCTTCTGTACAAAAATGGCACGAGTCCACCCAACTCACTGTAGAGATATGGCGAGAAACTCTACAGCCTCTCGCCTTTCAGGAGACATTGTGGTTTTCCTTTGGGAAAACAGTTTTTGGTCTCTCCTGAAAAAACCGAGGAAGTGGACTCATGCCTTTCTTTATCTGGGCCCATTCATTTTTTCTTTATAGAATTTTTGTACTACATATTCCTGCGGAACTGGATATGTCACATTTGGATTTTCACTATCTCCTTTGCCGTCACTTCCCATGCCCAGAACTATGTACCATTTGCTGCCGCTACAAACTTTTTACAATATTTATTTTACTATTTGCACTTCATTACATTGAGCTGGAGCGCCAGCAACTAGTTGCTACTGAAAACAAGGTCGTTTATTTCTGAACAGTGGTGGTGGGCCATAAAAGGCCAAAAACCTTCTGCGGTCGCTCTCAATTTATACTACAAAGTTATTTAAGATATTCGTATTTTCAATTTCTGCAATATACAACTTTTAATACGAGAAACAAATAGCTATATGATTAGAGAGACAGAAATCCTGAAGATTATGATTTACGTTAGATATAATTCTCGTGCTCTAGTAGCCAAAATTCACAACTTCGAAACAATAAAAGTGAAGCGGTGCAATTTCGAACACTCATCACGTCGGTCGTCTTGACAGAATTTTCAGGAATTTCCTCCGTCCCATCAGGTGAATGCCGAGACGGTACCTAGGATAAAGAATCTGCACCATCTTCTCGAATCCTGAACCTACCGGGAAAGTTTTCTCTCAAAATTGAGACGTGCTTAGGTCAAAGAGCTATGAAGGTAAGTTGAATAACTAAATAAGTGATCTATGTTATCCGAACTATTGCAATAGCACAAAGAAAAGAAAATCATGTTAAAAACTAAACATGTAAAATAACAGAAATTCTTCCATTACTTACCTATATCCATTGGAAAACTCGACAAATCCAGTAATCTTTTTGTTGAACTGTACCTTACATGCACAACTTTCAAAATTACATCTTTCAAGAAATAGTAGGTGTATTTTGGAGCAGGACATGACTCTAGTTTTAAAGTCCACTGAAACAGAAAAGGATATAATAATGTCCAAACAACTTCGTTCGAGTGTATCCACATATTTAAAATAATAATAATATAACAAACAAAGAAATGTAACGGGCCCCATGCTCCTCGAACCTAATACCATATACATTTATTATAAGAGACGCTCACACGTATCATGCCTCTACATTCCTCGTTGCGTGATTATTATTATGATTAACTGTTATCGTTATGTAAACGTCTTACGTGAACACTATTACGACGATCAGCAAAACAAGCAGTAAACTACATAAACAGGTAGCTCCTAATACCTGTTATATAACTTGTTATGTAACAAAACAGCAATAATTGTGTTTATAGCGCAAACACTCTTCCGGGCAGACCCATTGAATAACAAGACACTCAAATTCCATGGGCCATCATCCTTCCCTGGAAGTTTGCTGACCCATGGAGTTTCCAAGCGCCTCTCTCTCCCGAAAAGGGGAAAAGCGAACCAACAAAATCGAGAACAACTGTAGGATAAGAAGTGAGTCGTTTCGAGTCCTCCAGGAACATAAGTTCGCTACTCCAAGATACTTCTAGAGATTTTATTCAACGAACGGGCTAACTGAAGTTAGCTACCATTTTGACGTCAGCAAATCTGCCCGGTGAGTTGTGAGCGCTACTATTTGTAACTACCTTTCTTAGACATAAAAGCAAATCCATGTCTTTAAAACCTTTCGTTTTATTTCTTATTCTGCTACATCCTTCGACCCCAGTATAAAGAGCTAGGGCTCCTCAGGGAAGCCTTACGGAAATATGACCCGACTTGTAGGTATAGTACGAGAATTTTGCACATGCCGTCAACGTATAATGATTTGTTTAAAGTGGAGATTGTCAAAAGTACTGGCAATACTGTTATTATTTGCGGAACACGCTCAAAACTCAATCTAATGGTAATGAGATTACAGAATGTCTACTGTTTGGGAAAATACAGAATGTCTCTGATCTTTCCAGATTTTCCAAACCAAAAAGTACAAATTTTCAGACTCATTTCCTCAGCAACTAGAATGATCAATATAGGTTTAAGAACGTCTCTGTACATGTGTTAAAAACTCAGAAGGTTTGTAAACATTTTGTGCTATTTGAACACAAATGTAGGATGTATGTATGTATACTTAATTAAATAGTGTTCGGGGCGGTTGCCGCTTCCCATACTCAAACTTACGCAGACCCTTCTACCCTGACAGAAGCCTTATTCACCATTCTCTGTCTATATAAAGACAACAGTATGAAAATTAACGACAAAAATTCATACACTTACTGTCTGTCGTAAGTCCCTTGTGACAGAGAGATCATTTAATCGAACAAACTTGTGCTAGAGCAACTTTTCCAAAGCACTCCACAAAGAAACTTTAGTGGTTAATGTGCAATGTATACCAATGGTAAATACAGTGCGTACAGGCTTTAGCGCGGGGATAACGTAACACTGTCTCCCAGTGGAGGTAAGTGAATCACGGACGACTGACAGTTAAGGTGATTGAAGCTATTTAACTGCTTTTCTATTAAATGGAAGAATTTCTCAGTTGCTTTTTAATGTCTTATTGGATACAAGAGAAGATCTACGTATATTTATCGTTATTACGAGTGGCTCTTGTCGGTTCTAGCGTCAGTAACACTTAAATACAATAAACTACACATTTGAATAAAAATTACACCAACAATTCAAGGATAAGGAAGAATTTTATATTATCATTGGATTATAATAATACCGGCAGAAAATCAATTTACCTTTCTAAAACTTTTTAAAAGATGCATAATATTTTTAAAGAGATAAACTGTTGCTTACATTCGACAACATAATAAAAAGCGACTATCTGACATTTGGCATCAACGAAATTATAACAGATCTACGCTTTTAACTATAAAATAGTTCCTTGGTCTCAAACAAACAACATAACTAAATTAAGTGAAAAAAAAAAAAAAAATGGCATGGATCAAGAAGTATTTTAATTTCGTGTGAATACAGACATCTTTTTTAACATCCAGACCAGAAATACAAGAAGTGCCATGACATGATAAACATTTCTTGTAGCAAATTTATCGATTTTATTTTTGTACTTTTACGACTAAAAACTATTTCACTGCTCTTCGATTTTCCACAAAAATATCAAAATATCCAGATTTCCTCTGACATTGCTAGAAAAATTCAATTTTCTGATTTCTCAATTTTTTTTTTCCAGACTGGTTTGCCATCCTGGATTAACAGGAACCACACTGAGTGTATAATTTGCTTGTTGACGTGGGCAGAAACAGGGCACTACGATGCTTTAGTTCACCTTCTCAAAGATGTATATAATGTTGGAACAACCCTCTAGATAGAAATTAAGATTACATATGATCGCAACGCAAGAACTTTTGACAAGAACTAAGGGATACTTGTGGTAATGGGAAACTACATTATAGTAAAGTTTGGTTTTGAAACAAATTATAATGGTGTTACTAGGGTGTAGCGGATCATAGATCGACCTATGGGAGCCAACAATTGAAAAGGGTCGAAGGACAGCATCCACCGATTTGCATCTGATAATTAAATTGCAGACAGAAATCATTTAATGGGAATGATTGTATAAGTAGAAATTAATAAGTGCAATATAACGTTTACGATTACTTCTCACTAACCCTTCTACCTTTTACGTCCTTTAAAAAAAGTCAAATTAACACAATGTGAAGCTTACGTAGGCTAATGAACACGGTCGCTAACCACGGAGATTCCGCTGGTTTAAATTCTGCTCACGCCGGTTATAATGACTAAGAGTTTCCAGTCTCATCTTGTGACTAGTAAGATGGAACATTGAAATAGTCAGGGCCCTCCTTCTCCCACGAACACAGTAAGATTTGATTACAGTAACAAATGCCTGCTTAAAAAAAATTAGTAAAAAAATGTTTAAAGCAGAAAAAATCCACATTTCACATTTCCTGACTTTCCCACGTTTTACTTCCAAGTTGATTTCTTTGACTTCTCCCATTGTTAATGGGAACCCTATGTAGTTCCTTTTTTTTTCCTTTCAAACATCACGCTGTCTGAACGCTGAACCTTGTGTTTTCTTGATTGTCTTTTAAAAGTTAATGTCGAATTTTTAGTATTTAGAGATTTTGTAACAACGTAACGCTTCAACTCATTATGCTTTTAACTTCATCGCTTACGGGAAGAAATGGGATTTATACCTCGGTCTCAATCAAAGGCACTATCTCCGTATTTACGTGCTTTGACTGAAGAAACCAGGAAAAAATTTAGTTCGCAAAGTCGGCCCTGGATTGGTCCAGGATCTAGAGATTACAAGAGGTGAGTTTGCGCGAAGTGACCATGTTAGCAAAGTTGGTTACTGTTGGTCACCACATTAGGTATACAATGACCAAAACGCCAAAACAATTTTTCAAAGGTGGTTAAAACGATTACGTCATGGAATCAGATTTTCGTGAACAAGGTAATCATGAAATTTAATGCTTAGGTAATATTAACCTTCTGAAAAAAAAAAAAAAAAAAAAAGGTAACGTAATATGTGAAATTTGAATAGACAGGAAAGGAATTGTACTACGTTGTATCCAAGGGGAAATCACAAGTACAAATTCACACTTAACATACAGAAAAGTCACTGATATTTCGACTTATAAAGCCATCCTCAGTAGTTAAAAGTACACGAAGTTTACTGAATAACTGAGAGACCGAAAATAAGATAGCGGACGTCCACACATCAAAATTAATTGACAATATTCTGCGCTTCCACAAATATTGTTGAGAGGTGGATTTTCGTAAATTTTTGTTTTTTGTGTGTGTTGAATAATAAATAATAATAATTTAAAAAATGGAGCTCGGTAAAGGAAACGGAGTCAGGAAAATGAGATTTAGTATCGGAAACGGAGTCTGAAAATGAGATTTAGTATTGGAAACAGTCAGAAAAGGAGGGCTTCTGTATCGGAAACGCAATGAAAAGGGAGCAGGTTGCAGAGTCAATCAGACCGAGTCAATATAGGAAACCTAATCAAAAGAAAAATAGGTGGTATATACAGAAAATATGCCTTGACACTGAGAAGAAAACAAATGGCATAAAGGCTCGGAAGAAAATAGGTCAGGAGTGGAGGAGAAATGGGTATGTTGACGTGAGAAAAGAAAAGGGGGTTATCGCAGGTTTAGACCGGGTTTCAGTTTTGGTTTCAAGCCCTGAATGAAGGCTCCTTCCCAGAGCCAGTGTAGATGTGTTTGTGGTGGCGGATACGGTATGAATTACAGCTAAACGTAAAGTTAGATCAAAGTCAGTGTTGTGGAATTGCGTGTGTGTAGAAACTGGGTAAACGAGTCAGGTGGTGACGGTGATTATTCACACGGAGATTCAAGGGACCGCCTGTTTCCTCCACATAGAATGCCGGGCAGATTGTGCAGGTTAGGATTTATATGAGTTTGAGGTTTGGTACGTTCCTTGGGAACGTAGAGTGAAGTTGCCATCGGCTGTGACGATTGAGATAGTAGGAGACGTAATAAGGATGGAACAAGTTTTACATGTAGGGCTGTTACATTTGTGTGCGGAATTTGGGAGGAGGATTAGTGTGAAAAAGGACGTTCCTAAGATTGGGAGGGTGCTGAAAAACTAATCTCGACTTTCGGGGTCAGATTGGGGTATATGGACATGCAGAACCTTTGGCCTTGGTTAATTTAGGACGAAACTGAATGATTAAGACCGGTGGATTCGGGTTGGTGTTGGGAGTGTAAGTACGTTAGTGTGCGTGACTGCACGTCGGATTTGTTTGGCTACGAGGTTAGGTGGATAACCTCGGTTGAGTACAGCCTCCTGAAGCCGTTGATTGTAGGTTTCTGTTGAGGAGGTGGTGCAATTCAGGCGCTGTCCTCTCAGGGCAAGGGAGCAGGAATGGCTTTTTGGACAATACGGAACTGGTTCAGCTGTTCTAGGAACGGCTTGTTTCACCATGTGGCCACAAGGTAAAGATGTCGTCTAAACCAAGGATCCGAAGTAGTGGAGTTTATGGTTGGGTTTGTAGAAAACCGTGTTCAAACTTGCCCATGAACAGACTGGCATAAGCGGGGGCCATTCTCGTACCCATGGCCGTGCTCCGGATTTGAAGGTAATGTTTGTTTTCGAAAGTGATATTCTTACAGGTGAGAAAGTGTTGGCCAGATTTAAATGGAAAGCTGCGGTTGGAACATGAGGTTTAGGCCTCTAGGTGAGAAGAATTCCAAAGCTGCAAGACCATGGACATGAGGAATGTTAGTGTACACGGAAGCAACATCTGTAGTAACAAGCAGTGTGTCGCACAGGAAGAGGCGGTAATCTACGGATTATTTCTAGGACGTGGTAGGTATCACATATATAAGTAAGCAGCGCTTGAACAGGTGGTTGTAAGAAGGAGATAACGAAAGCGGAAATGAGTTCGGTAGGGGAATTATAGCTGGCCACAATGGGTCTGCCTCGGTTTCCGGGTTTGTGAATCTTTGGTTGTAGGAAGAAAGTGGGAGTGCGCAGACTGTGTGAACTTAGGAATTTTATGGAAACTTCAGACATTTAATTTCCAAAACAATTAGAATCTGAAAATGTGCTGTCATCTTTTGAACGTCAAATAAATCTCTAACTTACTGGCGTCTTCCCGGTCCTTGAAAATTTTCCCCTATAGTTTGCTGGTTCATATTAAAAGGTTGAAAAACTGATCTAAAATACATAAATACCGTGATTATTTTGGGTGGCAACGTAAGTCGCACAAA
This sequence comes from Lepisma saccharinum, assembly GCA_022664845.1. Taxonomy (NCBI): domain Eukaryota; kingdom Metazoa; phylum Arthropoda; class Insecta; order Zygentoma; family Lepismatidae; genus Lepisma; species Lepisma saccharinum. The sequence continues at coordinate 44,323 of JAGDQP010005279.1, forward strand.
ATATTACAGACTTCAATTGTTACGATGACGACTTTGTGAAGCTGAGAATTAAAAAAAGCTCTTAGTCATTTTCTTGCGGTCGAACGTGGGTTGGCTGCTTTCTATGGAAACCTCAACCCCCAAGAAATCACTAGCATACGTTGTTAGTACGAAAGCGCTATACACAAAGAGATAATTTGTTTTTTTGCAAATATTTTGTTTCTACGAAATTATCGCCCTTGCATGTAAGATCCTATAGGTTTACAGATGATTGTAACTTTTTGAGTGTTTCCCTTCACTATTACTCGTGTGCCAGAATGAAGCACATATGTGGTATACAAGGGTCCTAAAGTTTATAAGAAGTATTTATAGTCTTGAATGTAGTTTCTTATAACTGTTACCTATGTATGCCGAGAAGGGGTATCTATATTAATACTTCACGTACGCACCAAGCAAGAGTTCTATAGGTTTAAAAGTGATACTAACTTCTTGAATCTTGGTTCTTAACTATAACTCACGTACATCAGGGAGCTCAAGTTATATTACCCAATAATTGCTATTTATTTCGAAATACAGATTAGAAATATAGCGTAACAAAGAACAACTTACGTGAACATTTGGTTTAAAAATCTGTGGAAAAGAAACTGAGTTATATGACCAATAACAACGGTAAAAAATATCTAAAGAAAGATTATACTTTTCCTTAGTAGCAAGCGATCAAAAAACGGTTGAACTACGTTCATACAAAAGTTTTAAAAAGAAAGCAGGCGTTTAACTGCACTGCGTACTTTTCACCACTATTTCATTACACAAAATTGTTTAATACACAGTACGCTGGCCGCCACATGGACCGCAATACAGAACCACGCTCCGTGGAGCGGTCAACCAGGAAGTAACCAATTATGCTTGGTCAGTGTAACCAGGTCACAAAAGTATATCTTGGTCAATGCCAAACGATCGTCACGCTGACCAAGTATTACCGGGTCAACGCCACAACACCCCTAAGATAAAAAACGGTTCTGCTGATTCTCCCTGCTCGGTAGATTTTAATAACTAGATTTTACCCTGTATGAGAAGAATTAAAATGAAATTTGAATGCTTGCCAACTATACACTGCTACACCCACTACAGGTAAAAATGTATTTACAACGAATGTCATTATAACGAAATTTCAGTCAGAACGAAGTTTTTCGATATCCCCGCTGAATTCTTGTTCTCCAATACAATGTTCATTACAACGAAATAAAATCGCCGGTGCTGTAAAATTCGTTATAACGGGATTTTACATGTATATACTGCTATATTCAATAAATGAACTAACCACTTGCACAATTATCTATTCTAGTAACATGTCTAATCTTAGAGAAACAATGGTAAAACATACAGGAAAAAATGTCATTTATTTAAAATTATTATTTAAACGTCACAGTATTCATCTTCCAACTATTTGCTGTCAATGACCAAACACGTTCTGATATGAAAGGATTAAGATCCTGTAACAGCACTGAACGAAGTGACAGGGAATTCAGAGAGATGATCATGATGGGTATTCTGCTCAGAGGTAGATTTATAACCAAGCGGCCGTGCCTCTGAGGTAGAGCGTTGGCCTAGTATTTGGGAGATCATGGGTTCAATCCCAGCGACCGACCATCCTGACTGAGGTCTTTCCTGTCACACCAGGAAAAATGCCAGGATGGTACCTTCAACTTACGCCCTGGTCGACATCTTAATGCTTCCTTTCCCATCCCACATCCTGGCCTGATCCTTAGATACCTGAAGACTATAAATAAAATTCAAATTCAGGTAGCTCTATAAGCCTCCATACACGCTCAAATAAATCTTGAACAAGCAATCTGATTAAAATGAAGCCAGAGATTATGCTGCAAACCCCTCGAATCCAAGATCTTTCCTCGAAGAAATTCTACATAGAACCTGTCCTATTTTCCAAGAGCTCAACAGATTTGCCCAGTAATGACTTGCGAGAATGTGACTTCCACCAAATAATTAAAAAATATCTTCGTGGAACTATTATGGTGTTCTTCAACTAAGCGGATCATTTGAACATATGTATAAACGTTAAATTGAATAACTGTCATAGTAAACAGCAAGGCAGCTTGGGAAAGTAAGGTAAAATATTAGTTCGAATTTAACCTCTCCAAATTGTCATCGCACAAACATTTTCGTTTCTCTTTGCAAATCATTCATTTGTAAGTGGCATAATACAAACCAATTGCACGCCGGCTCATAGTGTCTTCTAGGTGTTCCATATTTATGCTAAATTACAGTCACAGTAAAGGACGTATCAGCTACCTGGATCGAGAAGGTTAGCATTTTAATTCGAATAAAATTTTCAATACCTTTAGGCAACTTTGGCTCGGGCCGGATGATGATGGGATGATTGGTGGAATGAAGAAAATGGGAGGAAACGGGAGAATCTCAAGAAAACCCATGCACACGGTGTTTGCCACCACAAAGCCCCATGGCACGAGCAGGGTTTGAACCGACGAACCCAAGCCCCACAGGTGAGCGCTCTAACTGCTGAACTACCGTGGTCTCAATAAGGTTAGAGTTTAAGCCAATACTAGAACACACACTATATTGAAGCCGGTTCTTTTAACGATAACAAAATATACTTAATGTAGTAAGTAAGCATTTTTTCTGTTCAAACTTTTCGGCAAGAATTAGATGTCTATTTACCATTGCATTAATAAAAATTTTGCTTTTCACCCCTACAAGTCTACAGACTGAGAAAAGAAAACAGGATTCTTACGCAATAAGCCAGTAAATTTATTTTAACTATATTATATGAGAGTCCTGAATCGTGTACGAACAAAGATTCCTGTTCATTCAAGAAATATTGAACAAGACGTTTGCTTGAAATAAGTAGATAGTGTATGGGTTCGCCAAATCACTTGTTGAAGAATTTAATTCAAGATTTATGACTATGTACGGAGATTATTACCTGAAGGTCCCTGGACAAGGTGAGCCAATGTTCGTTTGCCATTATCTCGCATCGGATGAACATAGCGTCCTTAGGACGGGACCTACAGTTTCCTGCTACATTGGCATGGTGGCCACTGGAATGGAATTCTAAAATTACTGGACAATTCCTGGTTTTCCTCCCGTTTCCTCCTGTTTTTCTCGGTCTTCTGTAAGTACTTCGTTTGCTATATATATGATTGTGTATGTGTCACGTATGGACCTCTATGATTATTACTAGAAAAGAAAGAAGATACTTTTCTTCCTACCACTCTAATTGGTCGAATTATGAAAGCATGGGAAAAAAAACCCTCAAAATATGCACGTAAGAAAATCAGTTTAGACTGTGAAGAAATTGAAAACACCTTCGATTTCAGTAATGCCATCACGTTACAAAACTTGTGTCTGATGCTTTAAGATTTTAGTGCTGCGATTTTACATTCAATAATATCTGCTTCCTTGCGCGCCTCTTCAATGAGTTTAACTTTCTGTGACTCCAAATCCTTTATAAAACTTCAATCATCTTCCGTTTTATTTTCTCCCTTGCAGCATTTATTTTCGATTGTTTTCAATCGTTTAATGTGTCTATATAGCGTGAATGCGCTTTTCTTTCTGCATGAAAGCGGCTTTTGGAAATTGGTATATTTTCTACTCCACCGTAGGATGTAGCTGTATCATGCACAACTCTCGTAGCAACAAGCGATTCTTCCTTCATATTATCCAGAATACACTCCATGTTTATCGAGAACCCTCTTTCCACTACTGAGTTTCCATGAGAGAGTATTAAAACCAGTTCCGTAACACATTTTAACTCTTCAAATTTTCTTTCCTTCAACAGTTTGACCCACACATGATCCAATCTGTCCTTTTTCCTGTCGAAATTTCGCAGTTTTTGTATAGTTCTTTCTGACAAACAAATTTCCTTGTACTGTCTTGCAGTTCTATCTGCAGAACTACAGCTTGACCGCTTTTGTTCCACTAAAGAATTCAGTAGAGAGCTAAAACGTATGCTTGCAATATCATCCTGTAAAACTACTGCTGGATCGAGTGATGTCAGAGCTTTTGCTAACTGAAACATTAGTGGTGTTCTCTCTATCATTTTTATTACGAATTTCTTTAAGCCGTTTATGCAACCTCGTCGGAAAGAAAGGATCTGCAAATCTTTTAACCCCTTGTACTTCCTAATTTCTGCTTCTTAACAAGCGTACCATAATAGTATGAGCCACTGATTTCAGTGCCGAATACAAAAACGGTTCTAAAGGCCAATTCGACTGGAATCCTCTTAAAAAGGGTTCTACATCAAAAGCTACAGTTCTGAAAAATGCCAGCTTAGCACCTATAAGAGGATCATTGTTGTTCTCCTCAACAACTTTAAAACTATCAGACAATGATCTGTGTTTCTTGTAAGTATCAACATAAACTTTCAAGTTAGGAAGCATATCAATGGCTCCCTGAGCAACATCGACGTTTTCCAGCCAACGAATAGAACAAAACTTTAAAGGAAATAGTTCCGACTTAAACAAGAAATATAATTACCTCGCCTTGCTGGTGAATCCTTGAAAAGATTGTATAAAGCTCACAAAAATTTCACAAGACTCCAATTAGTTGACATCATTCCAGCTTTAAATGCACAATGTACTCTATGAAGAGCACACGTTCCAAAGTCTAGAATACTGCCACCGTCATCCTCACCACCTTTAACAATACAACTGAAATCCTTCAGATTTTTTTTTTTTCTGAAAGATTTTATTTGTTAACTTGTTTTCCATATTAAGTGCTAGAGGGAGTATTAATGACCGTGAATCAGTAAACACTACACTCAGCATCAGACTTCGATATTTAAGTATCCGGAGTGGCTGAAACAAGCCTCTCTTCGGATCTGAGAAACCTGTAAATTTAGAACTAACCAATAAATTAAACAGCAAATTGTGGCACTATGACAATTGAACTTGTGGCAGCCTTCCTATACAGGCTAATTTGTATGTTATTTATATTTCATTTTTTTATTTTCAAATAATTATTTATTGTGTTGATGAATTAATTACATTAAAATTAAATAAATAAAAGACTATCTTGAACTATCAGTGCCAAAATTCAACTTTGGGAAATTTTCCGATATGATGCTCAATAGATGGCGTTAGTATTTTCTATCATGAACTATGATAATGAACTTGTATTTTTTATTACAGAATTTGCGCTTTTATTTTATTATTTCAATCATAATCATAAAATATTGATATGTGAGAATTATTTTATGATTCTGAATAGTCGTTGAATTATTAACAATTTTCAGTTTGCATATGTAATCGTAATACAATTATATATATATATTCTCTGAAGACTTTCTTTGACACTGAACCGATTTATTTTATATGTTAAAGTACTGCTTCGGATGGCAGTTTCTGGAGTTAACCAACTCCATGACTTAAAAACTGATGCCCAAATCATCATCTCATGTTTTATTTCTTTACCGTTACTCCTTCATTTGCTGGGCATCCCAATATATGGTCGTAGCACGCCCGACGCCGACGAGAAGGCACGCCATATAGTCTGCAGGTTCGACTGTGGTAATGCTTCTTGTGATCTTCAACATACAAGGACCCATGTTAATTAGTGAAAGTGAAATTAATATTCAAAGTCTAATGGAACCAAGAACCCTGAGTAAAAGTGAGCACCGCTTCAAACTTGAAATACACGGGGTAAAAATATGACAACGGAACTGGAATACACAGGTTAGAAATAAACAGCTGAACTTTTATATTATCACACAAGCTTCATGAATAAGAAGAAATTAGGCTTTAACAATAGTAAGTACAAGGTTACAGGGCTGCTTTTTAGTATCTCCCCCAAATACTTTAGTAATGATCATGGTTCGTGATATTTAGGTTAGGTTAGATTAGTTTAGTTTAATTTAGGATAGTTAATGTTAGGTTAGCTTAAGTTAGGTTCGGTTACATTAGCGATTTCAATGGCTTCGATTAATGCGCCATTTCAATACCCCGATACTATTATTTCATCCGAAGTAGTTCCCTACGATTCTGTGCATAGTTTCACGCTTTTATAGTTTGTAAACCAAACAAACATTCACTTTCCACGTTCTTATCTCTTTATTTTTACCACCTTCGGTATTTCTTTCCCACAAACGATAAATCATCCATTTCTCCCTGTAAATTTTCAAAATCTACTGTGACACTGCTATATTTAACCCCACAATCCTGACATTCATATATAGAATTAGGTATATGCTCCCTTGTACTTACTGTGTTCATGGTTACCACGCATGATGAACATGGACTAATGACTTTTCCGCTCACATTTTCTTCTTAGTCACCTGGCGATGCAGAAGAAGTAACTTTTGGGGGTATACAGCAAGCGGGTAATATGAGGGTCTAAACTAGAAAATTACTCTTCCCCCTATATTTTGCCTTTCCGCGTCTCAAAACTGCCGCCACTTTACATATTTGGCCAAGTCATTACATTTAAAGCACCTTTTTAGGTACCTAATATTAAACTTGTTCCTAAAATTAATATTGAGCAATGCAAAGACTATCTTAAGTAATCCTAATATAACGCAAACCTCTATCAATGAGTTAGTGTTTTATACTGGACATAGGCGTCATTCATAAATATAGCGACACGACGATTGACATCTCAAAATATTCCCAAAACATGAGATCTAATTTGAAATTCTATAATATCTTATATTCAACGATAAGCAGATATAATATTATTACTTGGATAATGAACATTCATCTGAATACTTTAAATGTTACGAAACTACCATTGAACTATACGTGGCTGAAACGAGTGTTCTAACACATGGTAAGTTACACACAAAATACATGAAAATATGTGACACAATAAAACGTTATCATTAAAAATTACGTAAAATTTATATATTACCATTACCAATAAAATTTAAGTCCAGCAGAACCTTAAAAATCTTACCATTAAAGCACAACGACTATCTATAATATATATTTTAAGGCTTCCGCTACCTTCGTTCACGTCCATCATGTTCTGTTTTGAAAACAGAGTGGCCAAACCCTCACACACAAAACACTACTCTCTCTCTCTCTCTCTCTCTTCTTCTTCTCTTGGTTTAATGCCGTTAAGGATAACAACAAAATCACTTTCGGCAGTAACGACAATTGCTCAGTTGCTGATACGCCGCACTCGGCCAATCTATCACAGCAACCATTTGTTTCATAAATAAAGAAGTGTGATATCACAGTCTTCCAACGATCTTTTTACGGTCCCCGGGGCGTCTGAAAAAATTCCCGGTAAGATGGGGAATTCACTGATTAATTCCCGTTTTTTTCTCGGCTATTGTTGTTATTGTTATATCACACTGTTACAAGAATGGTGTACAATGGCGTTTGCTGTATCCGTGCTAACTTCTAATAAATAATAAAGAAAAAATCACTGACTTTTTCCCGGTCAGTGGCCACCAATTTTTCTGTGCATTTTAACACTCTTTCCAATCGTAGAAAATTAAATAAATTAAATTAATATTTGACATATGAGAAACATTGAGTAATTAAACAGTTATCTCCTAATTAAACATATTATCCTTACTAAATATTTCATATTTACCGTAGATTATGATACTGACGATATATTCAAGAAATCGTTTGCTTAGAACACAACTGGCATTATCATCAAATTAACGAGGCTCAATACATACAGAATATCAAAATCAAAGGATATATTTCCTTTCAATGTTACAATTAATAAGAAGTATACATTAAGTCAGTGCAATACTGTACATTCTACCACCATATACTTACAGAAATCCCTTCAGGGCTAGTAATTTTGTAGTTTCTGTCAATGATTGTTCCAACAGCTGGGCCACAACACATGGAAAAATATGAATTACCTCCTTCAATTCCATACTGAAAAAAAAACATTGAAGCTGTATCTTTGTATCTGCTATTATAGTTACCAGTAATCAGTGCTTGACCATATCTGAGTCTGAGTACTCGTCTAGTTATGGTTATGAATATTAGAAACTATTTCAGGATAGCGTATATCCCATTCCAGTCACCTTTCAGCTATGGAGGTTCCTCATCAATAAGACAAAAAGCATAATGAGTTAAAATAATAAATGTGACGTCCTTTTTGCATTATTTTAATGAAAATGTTTTTATCGGCTCAACTGAATTGTACTGTCAATTTTTAGTAAGTAAGTCTAAGATAATTTTAAATAAGTAATACAAGTTTTTCATGTATTTACGTAACAAATAAAGTGTAAAACTACTGCCTGAATGTCCCTTAGCCTGTCAAAACAAATATTTTCTGCGAGCAAAATTTTCGGGTGGCCAGATGGAATAGGTACTGGTTAGTTTTATTCTAATTATGGTGGCATTTGCTTGGTGAAACTTAGTGAAGCACTGGAAAACCTCAATCAGTATGCTGGCAACAGGACTCGAATCTGCTAGTCTCCTCAGTTCTCATTTGAAGTTTGTGACTTTAGCTAATAGACAACTATGCCTGGGTAACAATCAACTCCAAGATCTTTATATTTCATTAGCAATTACTCTGAACGTAGTTTCCTTTTATACACTGATAGGAAACAATGGAAGGTTTGATTCTTAACACCCCTACACATGGTACAAAAAATTAAGGAAAGCCAAACAAAACACTGAAGATGCATAGCATAATTTCACACGTGTAGAATTCAAACAATATAACCAAGCGGTCGTAGCTCAATTGGCAGAGCGTATTCGGAAGGTCCTAAGATTGATTCCACCGTCCGGCCATCCTGATTGAGGATTTTGCCAGTCACATCAGGGTAATACTCAGATTGAACCTTCAAACTACTTGTCGACTCCTCCCAACATTCGCTGTCTTACCCTATCGTGGCCACAGCCAAAGCTGCCTAAGGACATAAATACATTTAAATTCAACCCATATCTTCCTGGGCTGAAAACACTTTTTCTCCCCGGCACGTCAAAATTCTCAACTATGTTCCTCTTTCTCACGTTTATCCAAGTCATTATCAACTACTGAGATCGATATCTTATTAGAGTAGGATTTCACAACTGTGAAGATCTGATTAAATATATTACTCGTAAATATTTTATCTACACTTTTACATTACTCGTGTGTAAAATGTGCATAGCGTAAAATCATTGTAGTCAGTAAGCACAATCAGGCAGCTCAATATGCAAAATACATTGCAGCCCTTCAGTTCCTACAATTGATTATGCTTCTATGATCTACACATTTGTTAACTTTTTCAGTCACTTTGTTCGTAGACTTAAACTAGTTTATTCACTGTCTGACAGCAAGTTTACGTCACACACAAGTCATGTCACTAGTAAAAACTTTAATTACACCTGTTATGCTTCAAAGTTCCAATTTTATCGTAACTGGCAGTGCTTTTAATTCAAAAACTCGTTAACGATGAAAATGCAGTTGGCAGATAAAAAGAAGAGTGCGTAATATGAATTTGAATTTAATTTTTAAAGCCTTTAAGTAACTTTGGCTCGAGCCGAAGAGTGAGTAAGTGTGTATGCGCACGCGCTATGGTTCATTGACATTGCACAAAAATGTGTTGGTAGAACATTCAAACTAGTTTCGATACACAATTTACTCAAAAAAGTGAAACAACCCAACATACACAAAAAGGAATAAACTGTGCAGGTTCCAGTGCTCTCAAAACGGACGATAGAACATAATCCTTCTCGAACTGTGCTCCACCTACAACCTAAAAAGAAAAAAATACCATGAGGCTATTTTCTTTCAACTTACTCTATTTTCTTAACCCTTACTAACATCAAAATAACGAGCAACAACAAACAGGAAAACGTTACTACAAATAAAATTATGTTTTATTACTATGAAACGTCATGAGGATAGTAATGTTACACCTAACAGATGAATGACATGTCATCACGAAATCCTTGCTCTCACGAACCAAACTACTTAAACGCAGTGGTTACAATTGCACGTGCAATGCGAAGTCCATGACCGATTAGAATGTAGAAGAAAAAATGTAACTAGTAGGACTGATATAAGGGTTTTAATGTCTACTTAACTAGTTGTTTCAAGTTGTTATTGAAGCAGCTACATAAGACGACATTAGAAACCTTACTTTAAGGTGGATCATACTAGCTGTTATTTTGAAATTGGGTCCTTTTGTGCGTTTAAAAATGGCTTGTGTAGAAAGAAACATTTAAAAGAAGTTGATAAAGATATGCTGAACGAAACTAAAAATCTCGGATTGACTGATTGAATAGTTACCTAACGTCCTAAACAAGCTGGGGAGCGTCTAAGGACGGGACCTACAGTTTTCGGTAAAATGGATACCGAACCTTTCCGTTCGATGTACCCAATCAGAAATTGAACCCTAGACCACGCGCATAAACAGCGAGCACGATAACATTTCGGCCAACCAGAGGTCACTAAAATTTTGGAATTGTTAACTTGTATCTAAACAGAAAAGATGACATAAAAAAAAAAAAATATTTGACGAATCCTACGGCATAGAAGCAAAAAATTTACACTAAGATTCACAGAAAATAGGCGATGGAAAAATTTCTAAAGTACAAAACTGTAAATTATGGCAGTACTGAGTCCACCTTAAACACAAAATTAAAATCAACATTTTTTTCGTTCTGCTTGCCGTATATATCCTTCCGATGTTTCCGAATTTCATTATATTTCCGGACTCTGGACTTCTTCCATAGGCCCTTTCATACAGATCTTGGTGTACAACTAGCTGATACTTCCTCGTGGGGAGAGATCAAAACATTATCAAGGTGTCTACTGAATGTCAATTTTCAAATTCCACGTTCTTTTGTTGTTGTTTTTTCAAGTTTTTTAGGTCTATTTTTCTACCTTTTCCAGGTCATTCATTTATATTTTTCTTCTTGCAAACAAAAAATATTTATCAATTAATATACCAAGCACATACCATTACTTTAAACCATTATAGAGCATGAAAAATATTCTTATGTAATAACTAAAGTGCACGTTTTTAAGAGATTTCAAAGAAGTAGAATATTTCCTACCAGAAGGCAGTTGAGAAAACTGTGCAGTAACAAACAAATAGTACAATCTAAAAAGTATGATTCATATATTTTTAATTAATAAAATTTCAACGACAAACCAGTTCAGATCCAAAATTAACGAAATATAATTTACCTTTCTGCATGTTTACTTGAAACTAAGCAATACTCAAAAAATAAAATAAAGTGCATTCAACAAGAGTGCCCCCTTCATTTACATGTAAAACCCAACTTCGAAGCACATTTTAATTCACATGGTCACATGTTACTGCATATTTTTCTGTATGCATACTGCATTGATGGGAAATGGCCAGTTACATTACTTACACAACACAAATGCATTTATATCACGTATTATTTAATTTATAATTCTTTTCTTCTTGCAAACAAACAAACTACGTTTATTTTATCAATTACCCGACGAGGAAAAGTTCCTAAACACAATAAATAAAATTAATTCAAATTCATCTGAATTTAACCTCAACTATTATGACTCACCCTAAAGTAAAGTCTTTGATATCGTCCTCTTAAGTAGTTGCTTCAATATGAATTGGCTAGGCCCTTCGGAACGGCTCTCGCTCCGTCTTAGGCCATCGTAGAGACGTAATTTAAGTATGTCTGTAGTTTTTTTTTTTTTTTTTTTTTTAAGATTATATTGTACGTGAAGTTTAATAAATATGTATATGTAAGTATGTGGAAAGATGTGTATTATTTATTAACCGAAATATTTGAATTCAATTGTAAAACTCACTATTTTTAAATTACTCCGCTGTTACTGTTACTTGACACCAAAGTTATCTTTTTTTTAAAAAAAAAGTGAGCGGCTGCGGCCATATTGGAAGAACTGGAGTTTAATATCTGGCATGTGTCGGTAAAATGTATCTGGGTCATATTTACAACAAATTCCTGTTGAGTATAAGAATTATGAAAGCTAAAAATTATCAAAATATTGTATGTTCAGGTAAGCACAGACGCATTCAAGTTCGAAATGGGTTAGTCACGAATAAATAAGTCGGAACCTAAGAAAAGTGTACCTCAGTAAATTAGCTGCTCGAAATATTTACATTATTTAACATACAATCTAATCTTACAAAAAAAAAAAAAAAAAAAAAAAAAAAAAAACTACTACACATACACTTAAAAAATACACCTCAACGACGGCCTGGGGACTGAGCATGAGCCGTTCCGAAATTATCCAATTAATATTGAAGCAACTACTTAAGAGGGTGACATTAAAGACTTTAGGGCGAGTCATAATAGTTGTAATTCGGTCCTAGGTGCGTTTAAAATGGCTTTATTTGAATTCAAATACTTGACAAAATATGTAATGAAGTTAATGTAACTTCAAAACTTAGTTTAACACCAGATCCAAAGTACATAAACCCATGAATCCAATTAGAAAATAAAACAAGACATGAATGGTTAGAGTAGAGGATAAGAGAAAGTTGAAATGAGGAGAAAAACAGAGCATCAATCAGAAAGAAGTATAGCTGACAGCTCGGGGTCGCCACACGTATACTCACAAGCTGAGAGTTCCTGAGAGCTTCTTACAAAAAAATAATTACTTTAAGTCCCTCATTCTGTGTCCTTAAATTTATTATTACGCATATATATTTATTCAGTGTCGCCGTATTGTTCAATTTTTGGACTAATACACCTTTCCATCGCAGATTCCAATGATCTCCATATCTTTTATATCTATAAAATAATTTCAATCGAGTACGTCCACGCCAGTACAACAAATCCATTTTTGCTTACTTCCACTAGGCACCTAAGCAATGTTGAAGCAATTAACAGCATCAATTTAAGTAATTTAAATTCAAGATGCGACCAAAAAAAAAATTCCTTTGGTTTGTTGTTACAGACCACTGCTCTTTGTAAACTTTATTTATTCACGATATGCAACATCTACTTGGGGTAAATGGCCTAAATTGTTTTTAAAATATCGATAATTTCTACATTTAATACCATACTAGACTCTTCATTAGGAATTAACAAGTAAAATAAATAGGGGGAAAAAAATAGAAAGAATATTTGTGAAGAACAAAAAAAAAGATGCATCATTGTAACCGCCTCAAAGATCAGGGTATCCAGACAAGTAAATTCGAAACTGCTTTTTCGTCGTGGATAAATTACTGCCTTGTGGAAAAGATTTGTGTATTTAATTATTTTTGTGCTTTAAAAAAGTAACTAAAAACGAAAATCAAGACTTATTTTAGTTACCCCTATCTGTGTTTGGAACAGTTTTTTTTTTATGATAAAACTAAACCCTCGAACATTCCATGTCAACGTGGGAATGTGACGAATGGACGATGGGGAATGTGATTTATTGTGGTTGGCTCCGTGTAAGTTTCTGCGTAAACCTGAAACAGGCTTGGAAGTTTCTGACATCTCTGTGTTCTTTGATTCTGGTTTTAAGATTCATTTTTGATCATAGCAATGTAAGTATTATTATACTTAGAATACTGAGCCACACCAGTATTGTATTCCCCCAAGCGTGAAAATCATTCACCAAGTTCGAAAATTATTATACTGATCACCCAGATTCTTCAGGAGTTTATGAAATTTCTTGCGAGTGTGGCAATATGTATATTTGTTGAGCCAAAAGGTCCCTTAAAATCAGAATCAAAAACCACATTAGCGGTGTCAAATCTTCTATTTGTATCACACCCAAATTTTCCAAACACTTCCACGGTACCAAGCACATAGTTTTTTTTTTTTTCAATGTTGTTAGGTAATGCTCTATTACCTTCATCGGGTAATTGAAGAAAAGGGTATATGTGTTAATCAGTGTTTTTAGCTGAGTATAATACAGGTAAGTAGTGTGTATGTACAATGATATTCGTAAGAAATGTACAATTATGTTTATATGTAGACACATTTTACCTGTATAATACAAAACTAAAAGCACTCACTAAGACATTTTCATTTACGATTTTCTTCAATTACCCGATGAAGGTAACAGAGCATTACCGAAAAGAAAACTACCATGCCAACATAAGACCTGCATTGAGATTATGAATTTACACTGAATTTCAAATAGACATGTTATTTCAGACATTGATCGGTTACATGCTGTATTAACTGTAGCAATATCTTGCTGTATTAACAGAATATTGAATAAAATTGAAGCTATTTACAATGCGTAATACGTATTTAATAGAGAACTTTTATTGAAAGTATAAATACTCAGTTCTATATTACGAATTCTTGGTCAGATCAAAATAATTCCACTAAAGCTCGACCACTTCCCGGGACATGTAGCGAATTCATGTAATCCAAATACGGTGGTTATAATATACAGTGGAGGGGAAGGACCATTTTAGAAGCGAGTAGCATCGTAAGATAATCGGTGCAACTCTCATTCTGTCTCGGAGTCAAATGCAAGAATAATGGTTCGGAACCCATGTAAATAGAAGGTACGTGCTAGAATGGGACGAAAATCACAAAGACCTGTTCTCTTTTTAAAGATGCATTGCTTAGTTTCGTCGATTTCAAACACAGAAGCAAACATACGTATACGTTCCAAGCATCTAATACTATCTCTTTTCTTACTAATTTATATATATATATATATATGTATATATATATATATATAATAAATGTAAGCGTGGTTTGTCCATGCGTGCCGCTATAACTCCGCATCCCACCCTCGCAGCCTCATGGAGGTTATATGGTATGGTAGCCCTCCATTCCCCATCTATGAAGAAGGTTTCGGTTAAGAACTGCAGGGGCTGGGTTCGGAGATATGGGTGTCAAAAGAGGGCATCGCACCAATGGACTTCTTATGGGAAGTCGATGAAGCAGCTGGGAATCGAGTGCCGAAATGGCTGAGACTGGTCAGAATGTTCCTGAATGTTCTAGAATCTTCCGGAAGGTTCGAGAATGGTATAGAATGTTTCAGAATCTTCCGGAAGGTTCGAGAATGTTCTAAAATATCCCAGAAGATTCTGGACCATCGAAGGGACTTCCGATTCCGGAATGTTCCAGACGGTTCTGAACCATCAAAGGGACTTCCTGTTCCGGAACGTTGAAGAATGTTCTAGAAACCGGAAACGGAAGTCCAGGCTTTTAGAACATTCTCGAATGTTACATTATCCTATTGTGGTGGGGATACGTTCCAGCTCAGAAGGGTGTATATATAGGCGATTGCGAGACGCATGCGTCACTATACTTTTGGAAATCGATTAGAGCGGATCAACGAAAAGTGAAATAAATTTGAGTGAAAATTTGTAAACGTAATAAGTGAAAGTTCAATATTTTATTCATCCCGCACCAACGGGCGGTTATATCAGCTAGTAAAAATAAAGAAGAAGAAATGAATAAGAGGGAAATATAATAATGGAAAATGATACATTCACTGAAGTCTTTTGAAATATTTTTCTTGAACTGAAAATATGATTCTGTATTCACACAAGATACAATCTCCACTTACCGTCACTCTATTCCAACCGGAATGTTGCTGCCGCTGGCTGTGGGCAGTGTTAGTAATTGGTTTCCATTTGGGATTGTCCTTGCTGGCAAGTTGAGTGCTATATAACAAAAGAAACAAAATTAATAACTGCGGCTCTTAATTACACAGTATCTCTCGTAAGAAATCATTACAAAGTATCAGAGCTTATAACTAATTGTAAGCACATTAATGGAAGTCACCAACAGAAATTTATTTCCTTTCAGAACTTAAGTTGCATGCACCATATACATATAAAATATCCATTAATGCTGTTACTTGTTTCACCGAAATTTAGGTTTTAATTATTCGTAGACGGCTTAAGTAGTTACCTTGAATAAATATTACGAAGCAAATTTAACGTACGTACCCTTGCTATATGTTCACATTTAACGAAAGCGTTTTTAAGTAACTTTCAGATTTCATTTTTCTGGTCTTCCTTTCCCCGTAGGGTTTAGTTGATCGATGTTTCACTCGCGAACCGCATTATATTGAACTGACGGCGGTACTTCGAACATTTAAAAGCACTTGAGTGTGAAAATTTCTACGCAGGTGAATGAAAAGATATACACATTTTGAAACATACTATATACGAAAGAAGTTGTATCTGCACGAAAATCTCAACTAATCTGTCAAATATGAAAAAGGCCAGCCCCAAAGTTAATGGTTTTGTTTCGGTAAAATATTTTCCTTTTCTGCTTTACAGAAAACTGAGTTAAACAACACATAAGCTACTTAAGACATATTCAGTCTTCCGCTGCTGGGGGGGTGCATTCAACATATTTGTATTAACAAGATCGTCTTCCACCACATGTTCATAGCAATGCGAAGTCTTGTCTTGTTGAGTATCTTCCTCAGGGCCTGCAAACCCCCCTGATCAGCTATCATTTCATTTCGGAGTCTTATCAACGACAGTCAACGTTCATTCATGTCAACAATAAACAGTGTGAAGAAAGTGATGTCCAAACTGAGCATTACATGCTCCGCAACGTGTGATAATGGTTGAAATATCAAATAAAGATTTGTCAGTTACTTTTTCAGTCGTATGTCATAAATATCTGACGCAGTGCACAATAATAAAATAATTAAATGGAAAAAATGTTTGCTGACGTCGTGAACTTTAAAAAAATATATACTGTGTATATTTGAAACAAGAAACAAACTATATATCCAGTGAGACGACTGAATCATTTTGTTTCTATACCTATGAATGGCAACCAGGAAAATACATGTACAAGATGTGGTGTCCTAACAAACGATGGATAAGAGCTATCCTAACCAAACGAATTAGTGGTTAAAAAAAAGAAAACTTCAACTTTGCATATCGCATGCGAATTTAAGCCGAGAAATCCTTCATACGTACAAACTTAGTGAATCATTTGATGCCATCGAGACTGTCCTCTTGGAGATCTCCTATGCAATCAGTCACTTTCTTCTACTTCTGAAAATAAATATATATTTTCATTATAATTCAAACAATTAAGTCTTGCTTGAAACTAACAAATAGCACCATAATATTTAGTTACGGGGAGATAAAATAGAAAACAGGATACAACGACATCACACGTGACATAACAAAACATTTACAATATCAAAGTTTCAAAACTCAGTGACAACACACTCAAGTTTAATGAAACAAAACACATGGAAACTTAAAAAAAAAAAAAAAAAAGGAACTCGAAAAACTTTATGTAAATTCACAGTTTTCGAAACAAAGTGGTATCCGAATAACACATACGATATCTGATACTTAATCTACTACTAATTAAGAATACATAAAACCTATGTACTTTTTCCTTTGTCTAAATCCACACTTTTTTTACATTAACTTTTCAATTATGCAATTCATAGGCATACTTGTTCACTCTACTAAGTAAGGGTATTTTAAAATGTCAGGAAATTGTTGGTACACGTCCCATACGTAACGATGGAATAGTCATACGGAAGCATTTGTATATCTTGTGAACTACTTCAAATAATTAATAAATAAGCATGAAACGCAAAAACATGGTGAAGCAATTAATTACTTACAAGTACTAACTTCCGTATCATCAATGTACAGTAAAATAACTAAACACTACTAAACATCTAACGTTAACGATTCAAACTTGTTAAGTTCTTTGTCGAAATATAGAAAGCAAGAAAGGACAGCGTATATGTCCACTGAAGATTAAACCATGGTTTCTGTGCGTCAATTTTGAGAACGAGTTGTCACATATTAACGTATGAATCACTGTTAATTTTTCAGTTAGTTACTGCGATGTGTAAACAATGGTCGTAAACAAAAGAAATACAAAGCGAGTAAGTGTTTTATTATAATTTAAAAGTCTTACAACCGTTACTGAAGTTTTACTTCCATTCGAACAATAAAAACCAAATTTTATTCAGGTTGCCCCTATCACTGTTGGGAAAAAGATTTTTGGATATAATGAAGGAAAATTGATGGTCCTGTCAAAATGCGAATCCGACTTATGAATGACGACAGATGTGGTAATATAGTGTTAGGGAAAAGGAACACACTTAAGACGCAAAAATCGTCCAATCAATTAATTGAATCGTCTAAGAACTTGAATGAATCACAACACTATTATTACTTCATCTCGCATCATTCATTTCAAGTTGACAGGAACACCAAAGAACCTAGCTACATTACATCCAAAAATTTTTCCCTCAACACTGATAGGGCAAATCGGAATAAAATTTGGTTTCCATTCTTCGGAAATTTATCGAACATTATCAAACTTTCACAACAGTTTTTAATTACAGCACAACACTAGCTCGTTTCATATTTTCTTTATTTACACCAATAACAAAATTCACCATTGTTTACACACCACAGTATCTAAATAAAAAGTTAACAATTCATTTCATACCTAATATCTGGCAACTCTGTCTTCAAAGTCAACGCACAGGAATCATAATATATTTACTATAAATAGGCTTCTCTTTCTTTTCTCTCACTGTCTAGTCCTCTTTTTCTACGTTACATAGGGTCACATAGGGTAAGCTGATCAGGGGCCATAAAAATTTGCTGAGATGTGATAAAAATCTGAAACTATTGTTAGTGTCATATATAATAAGGATATAGGGCTCTCAAATTTAAACAATTGTGTTTTTTTATTAAAATATAAACAAAGTTGATAAAACATAAAAGAACTCATGAACTAGGAGTACGTGACCAAAAGCATACATCGACTCCCACAGGCAACGGTTTGTTGTTCTGAAAAGAAGTATTTTGATCTAGTGGAACGGGTGTTCCTCTCTTTTGTTAACTTTAGATTGTTTACCGGCCACACAGATCCAAATACTCTGAAAATGGAACTCGGTTCCGCACACAATAGCCAGAGGGCAAGGTCACTACTAAATCGGCTCTCGTAGTCACACAACCCGGCTGACGACGTCAAGCCTGGAGAAATCGCAAAGAGCTTTCTCTTTGTTAAAGTGTATAAAAGCCGCCATCTCTTTGGCTCAGTCTCTCAGACCTCTTACATTACAACTCCTTAGAGCACTGTATCGCTAGGTTTACTGCGATTCAATTCTGGTGATCTGTCACAGTGTTGTAATGCAAACCACCAGCTTTGCTTGTCAGGTACACCATGATCAAATTGCTGTTAATGTAAGTATGCGAGAACTTCTCTGTACTTTAGTCTTACAAAGCTAATGAACTACTCATACAGAGAGAGATCTGGAGGAAGTTTCCAGTATGTTAAAGAAAATCTGATTCTTTATTTTATTGTAAACATACTAAATTCACTAAGAATGAAGTTAGAGTTCCTATCTAATGTCATATGTTAAATGTCAATGGATTATGACTTGATTTCTAAAGATAGCTAAAATGCCTGCTTTGTAACTTAGTCAATCTGTGACAATGAAAATACACCTTTATGTTTGGTTGTGGAAACCAGTTTATTGGAACTTTCTAATCTCCTAAGTCTCAGGTATCACGCACCAACAAAGGATCCCTTTTATCAATATAAGCTCCATACAAGCAATAGTTTTAAAATTACGCAATTTTCAAAGATGGAAGAAAATTAATTTGAAATCAAAATTGGACAACACTAATTTCAAATTTCAATAGCGCAATGAGTTTGTTCCTAAGGGAAATGGGAATTATCTCGTTTTGTAGCAAAAAGTTTAGGTTTTCTCATGAGCACAAATCCAATATTATCCGGACGACGTCGCATGCGGTGATGAACACCATATTGTGTTTAGTGTGGATATGTGAGAAGTGTGGAAGGGCCTAAGCAGGAACAAGTTTAAAAAAAACTCCAACTAAAAGCGGACGCCGTTAAACAACTGGAGGACAAACTGAACTAATTATCTTTTATTTCTTTTCAGTTGTTCCTGTTTTACAACGAGAGTCACCTGTTTTGTGTTGTCATTTATAAATAAAGTAATTACATTCCTTTTTTGCAAATTCCGTCCCAGTCATGTTCCAACATGAAGAAACAAAGGCCAGGATTACATTCTGGACGCCTGGCCAAAGTTAGTCCCGCACCACCTCAAGTCAAAGTACGAGAGGAACACAAGAGATTCTCGGAATGCCGGAACACCGGCAATCCGAGAATCTTTAGGGACAGCCTGTCCCAAACTAAGGAGGGCGAACAGCTGCCCGTGACGTGCGACCCTAAAGTGCGCAACTTAGTTTGTTGCTAAGAAGGTAAAGAGACAGGGGTGGAAGGTGGGTCCCCTTAAAAAAAAAAGTGAATGTTAGTTGTGAATAATATCGATTAACATATTCACCCCTCTATCTCACAGGTCTGAGAAAGTGTGTTCTTGAATGCGGGAAAGTGTGATCACGCATTACAAGTGAAGAATATTCTTGATTGGAACACTCATTGTTTCCCTTCTTGATGTACAGATTCCCTAACACATAGGAGCCAGGACCTACACTGGAGAGACTAACTGAGGTTTAGGGTGCCGATACACAGTGTAAACTTTGGGTATTGCAATAACCCAAATGCAAAAGGGTGTTCTAGATCGTGAAGTGTCAAGAAGGTTCAATAATAGGTTTTCGACACTAATTTCATACGCAAAAGGAGGAAGAATAGGCCTGTAAGAAATACTGACACTAAAGGTAGGTCGGTAGCTAGTTACTGTAGTGGTGGAGGGAGATCAATAGACATTCCATTTATTAAAGAAGAAGAAAAAAGCTTCCTGAAAACCTAAAATGTATGACCAAGTGGGGTTTAAGTTCAAGCGTGGCATTGGATGTATTTCACGAATATATACAAGGGTCATCTGAAAAGTTCTCGGAATGAAATAAAAGACATGGGCATATCTCCGGGAAATCGTGTTTATCTTTCTTCATAGTCTCTCTTTACACTAATATACTTAGTTAAATGATGTTTTAAAGCCTTTATGTCATCGTGGAAAACACATTCTTTTAGACCTACAGACTACAACTCCAATGACGTTTAAAGCTCATCGTCTGAAAGAGCCATATGTGGCGAATAAGGTGGATGTAGCATCAATCATAACCCTACGCATTGATTTTTGCCACTGCAACGACACTTGTATGGGGCGAGCATTGTCGTGATGTAAGATGATTTTCTTCCTTCTTAAACCGGGCCTTTTTATCTTTAGTTGGTCTAAGAGCTGCATGGTATCCACCAGCATTAACTTTACCTGGCGGAAGGAAGTCAATGAGAACCTTTTGCAACCCTCCCTCCTCCAAAAAAATATGCAATATCTTTCCGGCAGATTTCACACACATGGCTTTCTTCGGAGGTGGAGAACTAGGATTTTTCCACGGCTTTGACTGCTATTTCGTTTATGAAATGTAGTAAAGTACCCGTGTCATCGATAGTTATCAACCAACGCAAAAAATCAAATTCATCACATTTTCTCAGCAATTAATGGGAAAAATTGTAATGTGCTGCGGTGATCACACTTCACACTTATCTCAAATCCGGGGTAAAAGTGATCCACTTTGTATTCCTTTGCCAAAATATGAGTTATTATTATATATGCCCACTAAAGCTAAAACACAGTTTTTAGTATGTCCTAGAACTTTCAATATTCTATCTATTCAAATTTTTTTTTATTATTATTTCAGATAGTCTCGAGATGCGCAACGGATTGAAACTAGATGATGCCGTGTTATTGTCACTATTACTGTTTAACTTTGCGTTAGAATATGTCACTCAGAACGAGGACGAAAAGGGACTAACATTGAATGGCTTGAATCAACTCTTCGTATACGTTGATGATGTAGATTTAATAGGGGAAGATATAGATACACTACAAAGTAATACCGATGTCTTAGTAGAAGCGTGCGGTGAGATAGGTCTACAGGTAAACATGGAGAAAACAAAATACATGATAACAAGCCGAAACAAAGAGCATAACGGAAATAGATTCATAACAATTAAAAATGAGAACATAAAGAAAGTAAACAAGTTTAAATACTTGGGAGGATACGTAACAAGCAAAAACGAGGTCATATAAGAAATATAAAGTCGTTTAGCATCGGGGAACGAATGTTTATATTCAGTTCAGAGACTCCTAACCTCGCGATTAATATCAAAGCTGAAATTGAAAATATACAGAACGGTTATTCTGCCGGTAATACTTTACGGTTGGAGTACGACCCTAGCAGATTAACATAAATTACAAGTGTTTGAAAATAAGGTCTTGATAAAGATATACGGGCCGAAACGGGACGAGATGACCGCGGAATGGAAGAGACTGCATAATGAAGAACTTCACGGATTTTACAACTCACCCGATGTTGTAAGAATAATTAAATCGCGACGACTAAGGTGGCCAGGCAATGTAGCTCGGATGGGAGAGAAACGAAGATAATCCATCGTGGTGGCTAAACCGAAGAGAAAGAGACCTTTAGGAAGGCTCAGACGACGTTAGGAGGATAATATTAGAAGGGATCTTCGAGAAGTAGGTAGTTTGTGATTAAAACTGACTTGATCCTCTCAGTACGGTTCAGGATAGAATCCCGTGGAGAACGTTTGTTACCGTGGCGATGAACTTGAAAGTTCCGTAAGCCATAAAGTAAGTAAGTAATTAGCACTTTTCCAATATATATTTATATATATATAATATAAAAACAGTTAGAAAAAAAAGGATACTTACATGGTAGATTCTTGAGACAGATGTACAATAACAACACGAACACAACAGAAAAGCAGTACGTTTCACAAAAGCGTTTTCCACTGGTAGGAAAGAAAATGGACAGGTGTTAAGGAAACGCCATATTGTAAACAGATGCAGGGTGATAGTGTGGTCAGGTTATGCAAGCGGGAAAATGACTAGATGGGACGGAGAAAACATCAAATGGGGAAGAAGGTGCGAAGGTTACTAGAAGCAGGTTGGCTTTCTGAAGGAATAAGAGGGTACAGAATCAGAGGGGAGGGGGAAATAATAATAAAGATGAAGGGAGAACAAAGAAACAATACACAAAAACAGAATAAAAGTGCAACTAGAGACGAAAAAAATAAGAGAAAGGAAGAAGACGACGACACTGCGCTGCAGGAAGTTATAGGCAGTTGAGGCCGGGTTCATGGTTGGCGGGAAGGATAGAGATGTACCTCTGCTTCGATCTCTTTCTAACTGTGGCAGGTGAGTAAGGGTTTAGAACTTTCAGGATTCTGACTTGAAAGGTTTCGTCAAAGATGCAGCCGTGATAGGAAGTGTGTTCAGGTATGGGGAGGTGCGGAAGTTGAGATTTGGAGGAGTAGCGATTGTTATTGATGCAGTATGTAAGAGGAGTTTGGGTTTCGCTAACGTAGAAGGCGGAACATAGGATACAGAGTAGGAGATAAACAAGGTTAGAAGATATGCAACTGCCGAAGTGTCGGAAAGAGTACGTCTTGTGAGTGACAGGTTTTGCAGCGGGGTCACTTGCACTTTCCAAGTTGGTGGGGGGGGGGTGGGATTGATACAGTTCCGGTGAGAATCGTAATCATCTCAACCGTTGGAGTTGGGATGATTACGGGCACGGTCCAGTGGCTTACAGATGAGGTGTTTGGGATATCGACGGTCAGTGAGAGCTGACGAGAGGGTACTGAAATAGTTTTGGAGCAGATGCGGGAGCCTCGGACAGCAAAAGAGTATGGAAGAGAGTGTTTGGTAGGGTATGGATGGGAGCTGTTGAAAAGGAGATACTGCATACTGTTGGTAGGTTTGATGTGAACGCCTGTCTCAAGTCGATTGTTCTTGAGCCAGATATCCACATCAAGGAAAGTTATGTGTTCCCTCGAGAAGGACCAGGTGAACTTGACGGTTTGCGAAATGTTTCCAGAGACTAGTCCGTGGGTCTAGATCAAGATGTTTTTCAAACTTGCTTCGGACCCTGAAGTTCTGTGGCCCTGGGGGCCCCTAATTCAAAGAACCACAGACTGAAAGTAGTCGCCAGATCTACCTTACGGCAAGGTTCAAAATCCCATGCACCTTAGCACAGACAAAAATAGGTTAGCTCTAGATGTTGTCAGCCAAATTTGTAAAAATTACAAGGACTGTCAACTGCGTGAGAGCGCAAGGTGGGATTGGTAAATGCAAAAAAGTCGTGAATAGAGGTAAGTAATGGCGTAGAAGGTGAAATTCCACCCACTAATATCTTTCCGCCGTATAGCCGACATGTCAGTGTTATGAACAGCAATATCACGTAGGTTAATTCCATTATAAAAATTCTAACCTGATTTCAACTAAAGCGCCTTCGCACGTTATCCGTATCTCGGCATTATCTATGTGTGCTTGAATTTCTTGTGAGGAAATAATTAGTATAGTAGGATAAAGTTGACTCACCACATCTAAAGCGGAAGGGTGTAGGAAACTGGTCCATCCTACGCATTACTGACTTTAGGTTAGTTTAATTTAAAGTTTATGAGTTTTTTATAACTTACTCTCATAGTTACTTATTTATGTTGATATTTTCCTTATTTCGGATCTGTATAATGTAAAATGCCTGGAAAATAAGGGGATGACATAACTGAAAAAGCACAATACGTAGGCCTACCTGTCTCCTCCCCCGACAAATTACCATTCGAGGTTAAATTTGGGCATTACTATACTAGTGACGCACCAATTTTAAAATCACTAAAACCAAACCAAAATCACTTAGAAAACACACATTACGTATTCATGGGAGGCGAGCGGTTTACGCAATTGTTTTCTTGCACTATATGTAGATTATCTTAGATTAGTGACCATATGAACGTGGAGGTTAGGTAAGGTCATGTATAATTACAAAATGTATTTTTATATGTTCACATTTATTATTAATAATTCCTTATTTTCCTTTTTCGTAAATTATCTTAAATTACTGAACATATGAACGTGGAGGTTAGGTAAAGTTAGGTGCGGTCATGTATCTTTACAAAATATATTTTGATACATATTCACACTTACCTTCAGCACACAGGCGTGTTAACTCTCCGAATTTCCATTAGAAAGTCGTGTACAACTGTTTTGGGACGTTTTCCTTTCCTTACACAAATACTCTGCTAAACAACCTTCAAAATGCACTTTCCCTCGTCATTTCCATACGATTCAATAAAAATAACGCAAGAATTGTCATAATCATCACAAAGACACGCCATTTCAACACTGCCTTACCGCCTTCCACATGACAACTGTAACTCTACGCAAAATAGTTCCTTCCGCCTCAACATGCAGTGCGTCCTAAAACATCTTCAAAACACACTAAAACTAAATCATTATTCACTTCAAATGTTACCAACATCAATATTTACCTCCCTAATACTCTCAAACATCACACAATTATCTCAACTCCTCCTGTAAATTTCTAAAAATTGGTGCGTCACTACTATAGTTAACCCTAAATTTGTCCTTGCACTCATAATAAATCACATTCTGCATTCTGCGCACGAACAACCAACCTTTTTGTGATAATAATATTATCGCCATGTAACAGAATTAGTTAATCAAGAGAATTACTTTATCCTTCAAAAGGCTTCACACGGTCTCATAGTAACATCCATGTATTACAACAAACTTGTTTGCGGCACGTCATAAAGCATATAATGGTATCATCATTTATGTTTCAAACACACCTACCCCTACAATTTGTGCAGATCGCACATTTAAGGACTCTGAACTCTGAAGTTGCTTTGCAAGTACTTAATTACCACCAGAGCTCTCCATACGTTACTAGAACCAGGTATATATTATTCAACTTCAACTTCAAGACGCGCACCTCGCGGCACGCACGGGATAGGTATATATTATAATTTCAAAATAAACAACTTGCACTACACGGCTAGTCGCAGTGTTGTCAGGTTCCCGTCCCGTCCAAAATATTTTAAAAATCCCGTCTTTTGTAAAAATTTCCCGGGTTCTAAGTGCTCTTTTTAAAAAAAAGGACATTTCAAAAATCATAGTGCCAAAAAGATGCAACATAATTTCCCGATTTTTAATTCTTACCCTTTCACCATTTTTGGCCCAGATTTTCTCGTTTTCCAGAAAATTTCCCTCTACCTTACAACACTGGCTAGACGGCTCTCACTCACTCCGGTGCTGCCAACTATTTTTCTGTAAGGTCCCTACCGGTTGGGGAAATTGTCCCTAAGAAATATGCAATGTACCTATTTCTATTACATGGAAAAATATAATATATTTCGAAAGCCCCACCCCAGAGGAATTGGACATGAAAAGGACCAAATGGGACTAAAAACAAAATAGACTACGTTTTATCGAATAATAGGGAAATTCTTCAAGACATATCTGTTCCGAACGCTTTCTAAGTGACCATAGGATTGTGAGATGTAAACTGAAACTAAATAGACTTGAGAGGAAGAAGCTTATCACAGGAAGACCGCCAGTTTTAATATAGAAACTCTTTTTTATATTTAGGACTCACCTTTAACTCTTGTCTCTTAACATACTTTTTAAGTTGTACACTTTTAAGGTTGTGCATCAGGAGCAGTTTGTTCGCTCTCCTTAATGGGAGAGGCTATTCCTATAGATTTTCGGATTGACAGAATTCCGGCACTCCGAGAATCTTCTTTGTTCTCTAGCCTTGGACATAGGGTGGTGCGGGATATTCATTGGACCAGGTATATTCTAATGGTGGTTTTCCCACTTGATTGGGGGAATTACGACTTCCATTTATTTCCTTTATTTTATGCACAAAGAAAAATTTAACAAAAAACACGATAGAAGGATAAAACAGGACAACACAACACAAAGACAAAACAAACACAGACTTCAGCGTGACCTGAAACATATTTATAAAATAGAAAATTATTATTGTTAAGTGTTGTGTTCTAGTTGTTCTTGTAGTTTTCTTCTTCTACTATGTGACTTGAGTTCATGGTATTTTGGTTTTTGTTCCTCACAATCACATTGACTTCACACTTGACAAACAAAAGTTTTTTTTTTTTTTTTTAAGGAATGTTCGTAGCACTGTTCTGGTTTCCATAACACTATTACACGTTTGTCCTGGATAGGAATTTGGTTTTTACAGTCCAACTGTGCCTCTGAGTAAATCGCATGTGCAATAATTACAAAAAACACTGTACCTGACTTAACTACCTCCACGTACCAATGGTCACTACGTTTATTAAATTTCCTTCCTAGTGCCTAGACACACACAAAAAAAGTTATTTTTATT
The DNA here is from genome assembly GCA_022664845.1 of Lepisma saccharinum. Classification (NCBI taxonomy): domain Eukaryota; kingdom Metazoa; phylum Arthropoda; class Insecta; order Zygentoma; family Lepismatidae; genus Lepisma; species Lepisma saccharinum. Next base: position 71,336 of record JAGDQP010005279.1, read on the forward strand.
TTAAAAAATACGTAAAAGTAAGTAACCAGGCCAGGTTTCGATCCCGGGACCTCTGGATTAGCTTTCCATTACGTTAACCACTGAAAGGTTGAACTTTCGGAACAATCGCTTATCAGTGTTACTTAGTTCAATCAGCTCTACACCTGCGCGAGAGTGTGGTATCTTCATAGTTGTACTAGCGTCCTCGATTTTTTGTACTTGGTTTTATTTGTGTATAGGTAGGGACTGGAAAATTTCGCACAAGCGAAAAGCAGGGATGTAAATTTCAATTTTGGGTGGGTATACGCTTCGCTCTTTGTAACGAAAACATTCGCTTACTATCCCACAAACCTGCGTATTTCATGAATTTTAGGTGGGTATACGGTGGTGCCTAAAAAATTGAGGTGGGTGTACGCCGTATACATTCCACTACATCCATGGCGAAAAGTATGAACATCGTGCCAAAGTATTATTTCTTGATCGAGAACGCGAATTTGAGCGAATTTGGACCCCTTGAAAGAATATTGGGTTTTTGGTTTACTGCAGTGAATTTTTTAACCTTTGAGGGAAATTCAAAGCAATTTTAATACAATTTAAAGCTTTCCTAATGAATCAAGTTCCAAGCACTGACTATTTAAATTGAATAATAATTCTGGAATAATTTGATTCCACAAGTAGAAAATGTTCAATTTTCCTTCTGGCAATATTTGCCTGTCTATGCCGATTTTAACAATACTTGTTTAAAAGTCATTCATTGCTGTGCATTGCGTACCGTTTTCATGTAAAAATTAAAGATTCACGCTATTTATCACAGCGAAAATTACTGGTTTCTTTAAATAACGTACATATATTCCGTTATACAGTGCGTACAGTTTAAAACCGGCACGAGCGCAAATTTGAGAAACACTTCCCTCCTCTCCCTGCCTCCTCAGTCTTCCCTTCTGCTTCGACTATTACAAGACCCTCCCGACCAACCCGGTAGGGAAAAGGAAGTGGAAAAAGACAGAGGAGGAACAAATGGAAGTGTTTCTCATAATTATTCTCGGGGCCGGTTTAAAACTGTACGCACTGTATAACAGTCAACATATTTTCTTTCAAAGACTGGGAAATGTTTAATTTTGCTGGGGTTATCTTTTTTAACCAGTACATGGAACCAAGTTGTTTTATTTGCAAATGCATGGGATGTATGGCTGCCGCCTTCTGTAATGCCTCTCTCTACTGCACTAGCGAAGAAGATACGAGGCAACGAAAAGAAGCAGTGCTTGCATATGGAATTTTAAGAGAACTTTTTTTAACGAACAGTTTTCTTGTAAGGAAGTTCATGCTTTCTCTCGTTGCTTTCAAAACTATGAAAACGTTCGCTAAATTTAGTGTACACCAATATTGCAGCTAAACTGATGTCCAAAATTTTATGGCCGATGTAGAAGGAAGGAGATGGTCACGCCGTATAAAGTACAAAAAGCTGCAGATGGGATGGCTTCTGATTCAAATGTCTTTCACATAGAGTTAGAAGAAAACAGAGAGAACACACATGACGTCACATGAAGCCAAATTAAGGTTCATCAGCAGTCATCTTGTGTGGCTCAAATAGAGTCCCTCCATACCGAGTACTGTGAGGATTGCCTTTCTCGATAGGAGGATGAGTACACCTTAGAGAGGCAATACTCAGAAAAAAGGGTCTCTAAATATGAGGTCAGTTAATATGGCCGAAATACCTCGTCCCTTACGTCTATTGGCTTCATTCCCCCTCTCAAACAAAACAGCCTAAGGTTCCCTCTATTTATATTCTTAACTCTATGGTCTTTCCTGTCAACTGGGTCCAATCCTAAATGCTTCCTTTCTTTCCTTCTTCTCCTTCCTTTTGCTGAGAAACTAAAGGAGTCAAGTGAAGGAACCTTGGAAGGAGTGTAGGAAAGGAAGCATTTTGGAGGTTGTATACTTGGCAAATATAGCGACATCTTTAAAAAACATAAGGAGCGTAAACAACTGTGCAGCGGGTGGCGGGATAGGAATGGTGGTTGTGATATCGTAAGCAAGCAACCACAATTGAAAAAAACACGAATAATTAGAAACGAAAACAACTGCGCAGTTGTACTGGTTTTGCAAGAGGCTTTGGTCACGTGAGCTTTCCCCTCTCCTTCGCTGGAGGGGTATTCTACGGTGCGTATTTTTAAGACAATGGTTTACAATGTCATATTATTATTATTATTATTATTCAAGGACGCCCATTAAGGAGACAAGGGGGCGCTTTTCCCTCCTCCCCTAACCGGAGCAAATGATACTAATATGGCACAAAATGTAGGGATCATGTCAGTCAAAAAGGAAGGCAGTATGTGCATGAACGCTGTCTCCCCCCTCCCCCGGAAATCATAACATGGGCGCTCTTGGTCATATTCCTTAATTATTCATTACGTGTACCGACGAGTGAGCAGATCTATCATTACAATAGCAATTCTTTACGTTCTTCTCTTTGAAACACTTGCCAGGGAACAGCTACACATAAATGTTTCATTGTAATTTGTATTATTATATAAATCAGCGAAAAGGTTTCAAAGCGTTCAAAATGCAGTGCAAAAGATATGATACTAAAGAAATTATCAACAACGTGATACGTGAAACAAATTGCTGTAATTTTTACAGAGTAACTGCATATTATTTGAAATCAATTTTGTGACATTTTCTATTCCTCAATAGAACAATTTATATAGTGTGTTTAGTTATATGTACAAGAAGAATCATCCTGAATATACGCATATCCTGTTTTGATGGCAGAATACAGCTACACCTGTCATTATTAATGTACATAAGATGGATACTGCTCACCGTTGTCCCCTGGGTAGGCTCGTGAAATTCTTTAAAACTCGGAGCGGACGTAGTTCAGTTGGTACAGCGTAGGGTTTCCACCTGTAATTTGTTTGCGAGGATGTAAATTCAGGGAGGAGGCATGCACAGTTTCTATCGATTTTTGACCGTATAAATTTTACAGTTTAGTTTTCTAGAAAATTTGGGGGTGACACCTCCATGGGGGGGTCTGGCAGAATCACTGGTAGAGCGTTAAATTCTCATTCTGGAGGTCCTATGTTCGACTATCCTGACAGGTTTTTCCAGGGATTTTCTTCAGTCACATCAGGCAAATGCCGGATGATACCTTCAACTTATGTTCTGGTCGACTCCTTTCCTTCTGGACCATCCTGGCTGAGGTTTTCCACAGTTTTCCTGTCACGCCAAGGGAATACCTGGAAGGTACCTTCAACTTAGGCCCTGGCAGACACCTACCCGCACCCTTTCCGCTCCCTTTACCCAGGCTGAGCCTTAGATGCCTGAAAGTTCCAGTTCGAACCTCACGGGCGACCACCCTGAGAGATTTTCCAGGGTTTCCCTCTTTACTAAGCGAATACCGGAGTGTCACGTAAGTAAGATCCTGACCTCTACCATTCCCATTATTTCCTTTTTCATATACCGGTCCAATTGAAATATACTTAAAAGTTATACTTCAGTTCAACAAGAGGCAATGCAACATGAGATTTTTTTTAAAAAAAAGCAATACATCAGATCATTTATTGTAGTATTTTCCTATCTTGTATACAAGAGCAGAAGAGAATGGTCCACACCACATACAGCGACTATTAAGAATAGTGCTTGAACAAAATTTCTTTTGATTTTGAAGCTACCCTCCCCAACAACGCAAAAAAGACGCTTACCTAAAATAAATGCTTTCTTCCCCTGTCAATTTTCTTGTTTTAAAAAAATGTTGCTGCAAATAACAACAGAATTTTATTTTGAACAGAATCTCCAAAATACCACGAAAGAATAAACAAACAATGAAAGGAACGAGTAACTCCATTGATACAATGGAAGGAACAACGGCAGTCAAGATGCTAATCGCGCAGGACTACCCTCCCCACTTTTTCGATCTAGCCGGCCTGGCAGCCGTATTGGAAACATATTGGAAACACTTCCGGTACGAATAGCCTACTCTCGCGTATCTTGAACTATAAGTACCAGCGAGAAGCGCTCAACCCGGCAGCTGCTGTTTGGTCTTGTGGTCAAGGCGTCGGGAAAATAAAAAGAAAAGGTCCCGTGTTCAAACCTTGGCGATAACCTTTTACATTTTTTTTAAAGAAAATTAAAGTTTTTAGTTTTTTATGTAAATACACAAAAGGAAATTTAATAAAAGTTGTGATATATAATTTTAAAATAAGGCCTAGGATGTATATAAACCCACCAGGGCATCGCTCGGTGTGCAAGGGGAGAGGGAGCGTCCGCAGGGAGCTGGGTGGCGTCAGCCGCGAGGGGGGGCAGCGCCCGGTGAGTGGTAGGCATACGGAAAAGTACTATTTATTCAAAAGTTCTGTTTACGTAAAAGTTCTGTGCCGTACCGGAAGGGTTTCCAAGTGGGCTATCCCCAGCCCTGCAGATCGCAAGCCAGTTCTTATAAAAATCTTGCCCCCACACCACCGGTTTTCACGCGAGGTCACTTCCTCCCTGCGCAATCCTTTCATCATCCTTCAATTCATAGGTGGTGCTAGTTTCTACATGAAACAATTGACCGCTAAATGGCACGAAGGATGGATTGGATGTATTCTTGGCCGAAGGAGGCAAAAATGGGCATATGGAAAGGAAAACATGATATATGAATAGTCCTTAAAATGGCCGACCTTCCGGTAGGAAAGGAAATAGGTGATGAAGGGTGTATTTAGGATGCACCCCAGGGGCCCGATTAAATATCATATTTGCGAAATCTGTTTAAGCAACGCAATGCAATTTCATTGACTTGAAGTTGCTACGCGTTTGCCGTGAGCTTGGCGACGGAATTAAATATTGTACTTAGTATTGCTTCGCAAAGGGTAATTTGCGTCTTTTTATGGGAAACTCATAGCAAACATTATATATGTATTGGCCAATAGGCAGCTTCGTTACAAACTTTCGATACAGACTGGCAGCCAATCAGACACTTCTAACGCGCTCACGTGGTGTAAACAAGGAAAATGGCGTCTGTTTTTAATGATGATTCTGAATTATGTCAGTGTTTCAGTAAAGATATTTTTACGTAGCATTATAATGCAGATTTACAGCATTTTAAAAACCATTGAAAATGTAACGGTGATCGATATTTAGTTAGATACTCCTCAGACTGAATCGATTGGTAAGAATATGTAAAGTGATTTACATTAGTTTTAGCTTATCTAAAGATATATTATTTACTCGGTTTATAACTTAATATAATATGCTGGGTTATCGTAGGCCATTATGGGGTCTAGAGGAGTATCTAAAGTTCCTTCCTGAAGGAATACTAGCTACTAAACCAAAGGTTATTAAAACTATTTCCAATTTATCAACCACAAACATAAAAGTTCCGCTGCCCTTCAAATACATACAATTACGTTTTCTCCTGTTAAAAAGTCAACCTTTGCACCTATATACTCGCTCTACATGAGCAATATCCCCTTTCTCTTCTCGGTTCAGCTTTAATTTGTACACCGTTTCGGTACTTGTACGGTAAAGATTATGATATCAGAAACACTATGTATGTTGCAATAAGAGGCTAGAATTTCAGATAACAACACATTAAATTCCGTGTATAAAAGAAAATCGGTTTGCTGTTTTGAAACGGAACTGAACCTAAACTTAAATCAGTACTGCATAAGCAGGATCAGTTATCGTAACCACTCATTTAAGTGGTCTTACAAGTGATCAACACCCCAATATGATTAATCGTTTTAAAACTAGAGCGTCAATCGATTCCGATTAAATAGTTCAATCTCTCCATGAAGTCAGCTCAAACTGATTCGGAATTCTTACAAAAATCACGGACAGTATATCAAAGGGGCTAGATATATATATGGTCTGTGCAAAACTTACCTAAAGAAATATAGTTCTAAATATCTGCTGGGGGATAACTGTTTGTTTTAATAGACGCCACGAAAGGTTTTCACTTTCCGGTTGCTGAGTTAATCACGAAATAATTCTTACAATTAGGTACTCGTGTTGTATGGCGTCGAATATATTTCACAGTGACTTCCTCATTTCGGATTCGTAGAATGCAGAATGTGGTGCAAAATCAATGGGTAATGTGAGTGCAAGGACGCAATGTAGAAGGGCGTATGCGTCCTTGCTTTCGCATCACCCCTTGCTTTTATATCACACTCTGCATTCTACGCATTTGAAATAATGAAAGTAACAACGTTTTAATAACAAAGAACGCCATATTACGGAAGTATCTAATATAGTAAATTACTAATGGTGAAGATACTCTGGGAATACACTCAAATTCTGTAGGTACTTGATACATGTTAATGTTACGCATTTCGTTTTTTATTTTGTTCACAAACAATACTATGTGGTTCTAAATGACCTGAAATACACACAAATTGTTTCAGATGCTATCTGAACATACATGAAAGGCCATATAATGACATAGTTTGAAAAAGTCAATTCCCACACAATGTACAAAAGTACCGGTACGCTATTAGTACAAATACATTCTTTATGGTACTAGTTTTCAAACTGCGTGCAGATTAAAATTACACGTTTGTATTTAATGTCCATATTTTTACTGAAGAAAATAAACAAGAACGTTCTCCTGAATAATTAATTTAAATTCATTAATTGCATGTGCTTACTTCACAAACATTAGTCCTAATATATAAATAAAGCCAGTTACGTAACATTAGCATGTATAAGGTACTTACTAGAGTTCATATCTTAATTGAATAGTGTCTCCTGCTTCTACTGTGAGTGGGAAGGACATTGAAATTATTATTTAATCATGCCAAATAGCACTCCGTTCCGTTTTTATAATATTTTCACCAATAAATTTTAGCTTCATACTAATATAATTTTCGAAGACAGTCAATACAAGTCGGCCTGTAACTGATTTGCGACCAGAGTTTTGTGGGCGCAAGTTTTCGTCTTTAAAATCCCAGTTTGCTGAACGTGATATCATTGCCAAAGTCAAGCAAGTTGATATTTAATACCGTTTCTCGCAAACAAATTGCAAACTTTTCCTTGCATTCACGCAAGTCGATATTTAATGAGGCCCCTGATCTTTCCCCTTTCCGAATTCAATGGTTCTCCGTTCCGCTACATCCCGTTCACTTCCGTTATGCACATTTATCAAAATTAAATAAGTGTTTAAAATTTTAACCACAGATGTCACCCATGTCAGGAAACAGCTGAAAACCCTCCGCGCGTAATGTGAGTGAGTATTGGGCAATACGAAGTCAAGGTAGTTTGATGCGAAGTGAATAAGGCAAAAAGCAACATGGATAAAGATAGATATAGGCGTATAATTCTCATACTTGTAGGTATTCGACATATATTAAATAACAACAGACGAAGATTGATAGCTATTCGAAGGATAATCACAATTCTGCAAGTTTTTGCATGATAAGTGCGTCTCATGAACTATGAATAACTAAATAATGTTAAACCAGGATCTATGAATAACCACCTAAGTCGTGAGCCTTGACAACGTTACGCAAATGAAGTTCTAAAAACACTTCAAATAATTATAATAGTTCTTAATCTTAGTATTCTTAAATAAACTGCTCATATGCAAGGGCGTCGCCACGAATTTTCCCAGGAAGGGGAAAAATCAGGAGATTATATATATCCTATCCCAACACGTCTGGTCAGCGTGGGAGCAATAGACCACCTCCTCCCTCCGGGAGAGGCCTCATCCAGTAGTGGATTGAATATGGATGTGAATTATATCTGGTGTAGTAAAAAGTAATCCATTATTTTTGCATGACATTGAAGGCTTGACTTACCATAGTTAGAATGATCCGATTTAGGTCACATATGCGCCGTTTTGTTCGATAACGTGTTGCCATTTGGAAGGTAATATCATGATGCCTCTCTCATAGAAGCCCTTGTCCCTATTGGCAAAAAATTGAGACAGTCGATGTTCACAAGCCTCTCTTGAAGCGAATTTTTCACCAGCAAATGTGTTCGCCATGGACAGGAACAGATGGTAATCACTCGGTGCCAGGTCCGGACTATAAGGTGGATGCATAAGAACCTCCCAACCAAGCTCCCGGAGCTTCTGGCGAGTCACTATCGATGTGTGTGGCCTGGCGTTGTCCTAGT
>JAGDQP010005280.1:0-12548 GCA_022664845.1 Lepisma saccharinum
ATCCTATTTTTATAAAGAGATAAAGAAATCGTTTTGTGCACCACAGACAAGCCGTCACTACGACCATCTTTCTAAAGAGAGGTACCGCTCTTAGAATTGCATGATGGATTATCATCCTAACTGACATCGCTTCTAGACCTACCATACGCGACAATTGTAGGCATTGAATATGCTTGACAACACCAGTATTTTCAAATCATCTGTCATTCCATTATATACCATGACCAACCGTTATGGCTGGTAGCTTCTTAACATCATGTATTGTTACGCATCTTCAACTGTGTCATCCATCATACAACTCTTAACAATACTGCTGACAGCTACTGTTAAAAGTCACAAGCTTAGCCCATTCAACCGTCACGCAGAATCATTTATTAGTCCCACATCATAAATCCTCACATTGTGTACAATATTCTTACATGTCAGGTAGACATCGTCTTTTAAAGGATTATCCATTTCTCTATTTCAAAAGGCACGCACAGATTGGGCTCGCCTTTTCCTTCTACCATTGTTCAAGCAAAGATTCAAAGCGTTCTTTCAAATCTTTATTATCCACCTTTTCATGCCTAGTTCTATAACAAGTCAAAATCATACGTACATGCTTCATCCGTCAAGCCTTGTCACTTGCCCCGCTGACAATCGTTCTATCATTCTATAGAAATTCAAAGCGCTCAGTTAAATTAAAACCCGTTCTTACATCCTTTCCTAAACCATGAGTCGTTCGCATTGTCATATTTCATCCGAAACATTAATTCTCCTCTGAGACCTTAATCTTGTCATTGAAGCTCATGTCCTTTTCAAACACAACTGCCTTCCTAACACCGCTTTGTCCAGATAACGCACCCAATAAACCATTCGTCATTCTCAACGTCTGATATTAAAGTATTCGTCTCATTCTAAGGTCACGTCTAGTTATATTCATGTCTTACAGGTACATGGACATCATCCATCAACCATTGCTAGCATCTAACGAACCCATTGTGACATTAATCTTTACAAAACCTATCGCAATCTCTCTTCATCTGCCTTTCGTCGTGGTCAACTGACTGCCTTGTCACAAGTGAGCAGATAAGCCGATTACACCTTCACGTACGACCATATAGCATTTCCCAATGAATAGAAGGCATTAAACCAAGTAGAAGAAAGATGGTAAAATTCCTTTGTTCAACAAAACATTGTAAAGTCTCCTATGCCCTAGTATATCGTCACCCACCATTGTAGCGGCACCGCTTTGTTCATGTCCAACTGACAGCACCTGTCAAAAGTGACGAGATAAGCCGATTAAAACGTCACGTAGGATCATTTATCATCCTCACATCATTAATCTCTCCATTGTGTACAATAATCCTACATGACAGGTGAACATGGTCGTTTTGCGAACAATAGAGGCCGTATTACAAAGGGCACCCATAAAGTAGGCCACCCTCTACTGTGGATGCTTTGAGCTTCTGTTGAGTTAAGTTAAGATAGTTAAGGATAAGGCAACTTGCTTAGTATTCGGGATGTCGTGGGTTGAACCCCAGCGGCCGATCATTCTGATTGAGTATTATCTAGTTTTTTTTCTACGTCACACCATGTAGGTACCTTCAACTTAGACCCTGACCGACACCTCCCGGATCCTTTCCCCTACCTTATCCCGCCCTGAGCCTTAGGTGCCTAAATACTATAAATAAAATTCAAATTACTAGTTAACACCAATTAACAGTCACAACATAAGTCAACTATGTGGATGTGTAATCTGATCCATAAATACATTGCTAAGTATTGCAAGTTGTACCTACATACAAGTAAATAAGTTCCGTTGCTAGGCAACCCGAGAAATGTATAGGAAGTCCAGAAGCCAAAGGATACAAGTGAGATAAATGAATAAAACAAGTTGGAAGTAATGTTTTATATATAATGCGAAATAGTATGTGTAACACAATATTGGCATATTTTGTACAAAGAAACCTTTTGTCCATGTACAAAATATGACAGTTTTGTGTTACACATATTTCGGATTATATATATCCAAATCCAACACACTCCGTGTCAAAAACAAAGCGAAGTTCCCAAGGAGTACAAAAAAGAGATATGTTTCAGCATATGGAAGTTTTGATATATAAAATTGGCCAAGTTCTTTCCCAGGTAGTTCTCATTTCGATTTAGCTAAGTTTTATGGAATAAATGAAATGTCCTTATACTGCTTACATGACTGGGATTGTTTCAAGATCTTGGCCAACTCTCTGGTAATTCTATTGGCAACTACTGAAACACTGAACTGTTCGATTAAATTCCAGACCAGTCAGCCAAGATCTTGAAACAATCCCAGTCATGTAAGCAGTATAAGGACATTTCATTTATTCCATAAAACTTAGCTAAATCGATATGAGAACTACTTGGCCAACTTTATAAATCAAAACATCTCTCTTTTTTTTTGTACTGCTTGGGAACTTCGCTTTGTTTTTGACACGGAGTGTGTTGGATTTGGATATCACAACTTTTGTAAATTTAATTTTCTGTTTGGGGTAGGTTTTTGGAGTTGATGGTAGTTAGGGGTAAGTTAGCTATTGCTGCTACTCTTTTCTGAAATGATCACGTTGAGACGATTTCAACGATATGTAACATGCTATATATCGACTCACTTTATTTTGGTATTGGTATGTTAGCGATTTTGACTACTCCTTTCAAAACAGATCTTGCTGAGACGATTTCAACGATATGCAACAGTTCATATGATCTAGCATTTAACTTAAGGGATAGTTGACAGGGGTTGGTAAAGCTGTTGTGCCCCCTCCCCTAGGAGTCGTACCCTTAAATTAGAACTTTTCAGAATATGGGCAAAAAGCAGGTCCGCATTATTGCAAATTTTTGTCTTTCTAGCTATTATTAGAGATCATGCTCAAGATTTATGTCGAAGAATGAAATTTGTGGGGCTCTTGTGCCCCCCTCTCTAGAGGTCATATCTATTGTTTTGGACTTTTCTGGAAATGAACAAGTTTTAAACTAACTGTTTTTTTAAAAACATCTTTGATAGCTAATCAAAAAGATGGCAGAACAGTTATATTTGCTATACAATTTGAAGTGCTGCTATGTCCCTCCTAAGGGGTCACACCCCAGATTTTGGACTTTTCTGGAGCTTTACATGTTACCCCCTAAGCATGTGTAAGGTTTTATATTTCTAGCTAGTCGGGAACATGCCAGACATTTATGTCAGTGAGTGGTTATTACACGAAAAAAGACTATTTTCGGGGCTTATTACTCAGTACTCCATAAACCCTTTGATTTGAGGTTTGGTAGTATTATAGATTTTATTCCTAGCAAACGTTGGTAATTTGGTCTTGCTGGGGTAATTAGTAAGTAAGCATTGATGTCTTGAAAATGGTGATTTAAGTTTTGTTCGGCCTTTTTTTTAGTGTTTGATGTGAAGCTACTTGGCACCGCTCGTCGTCGGGTCGGGTTGGAACTTGGCTGCGTGCGACTTTTTTATTCGTTAATTTTACTTGTATCCTTCAGATTCTGGAGTCAACAGATAGAAAGAAGTACATTAAAATTAATATTTTATTTTTGTAATCATCGCTGAATAGCATCGTTGTCATCATCATTGGCTTACTATTATTTTGCTTACAAGGTATCAGAAAAATCCTGTTAAAGTAAGAGTCACTGAATACTGGACCGTCTCAAGTCTATAGCAAGATTTTTTATATCTTACGTTGTTTTTCTTTCCAATTTTATATCTGATAAATTTTAGAAATAAATATTTTACTTTTAAAATTTTGCTTTTAGTATATTTTTTATCACTAGTGCCACCTTTGATTGAATTTTACTTGTATTCTGTATAAATTATTTAAATATTAATAAAAAAATATAATTCTAAAACTCGAATATGATATTATAGTTAGAAATAAAGAGAATATATGATATATTTTTTGTTCCACAGGTTAAATGATGTTTCTCTTGAAGATGTTGTTGCACCGAAACTTCACACTCAACCTGATTCTGTTCCAGGAGCAGACGACATTGAAGCAAGCAAGCTTTTTGGAGACATACCACGACGATTCTTCTCTACGAATAATGAACAGACAAATCTGTAAGTGTTCTATGATCGCATACACATATTAATTATTATCATTATGTTGCATAATGTTGTTGCGATGTAGTTTCTGTTTCAGAGAACATAGTTTTTTTTATTATTAGTTGCGTAATAGAAGTTTTGATTTAACTTTCTGAAAATTTAATAAGCATTACAATTTAATTAGACGAGCTTTAGTAAATCATTCACAACCCTTTGTTTGTTAGCTTTGACATTTATTAAAAACCTTTTATGGCTTTCAAGAAAAGTTGAAGCGGTCTTAATTTTGGCATAACGCTTCAAAACCCGAGGAGCAAACTGTGATATAAAAAGTTCCCACAAATTGAAAAACGAGTAGATTTTGACACCCAAATGATGGAATCCATAATTTGTATTAGTTTATCTGTCTATAGGAGATTCTAATAATCAAATGTTATTTTATAGAAGCAACGGCAGATTTGATTAGATTTACTGGTAGTAACAACATCTTCCTTATGCGTTAGAACTCTATGTTCCAAAAGGATTTGGAATTTATGACATCAAAGGAAATATGAAATATTTTAGTGGGCAAAAGAAGAATTGCTACTTGAATTAATACTGGGATTCTACAACACGATTTCAATAGGAATACAATATGAGTAAAGATTATAGGCCGGTTTCACCAACCGTCCTTAAATTTCGGTTAAGAGCGCGTTAGTTAACGCTTACATAAATATTTAAGCGTCCCTTACTTAAGTCTTTTCCATTGAATGATTTAAGGTTCCCTTAACAAACGAGACGTTAAAGCATTGGTATTCCTAAATGTGTAATTTATCATACATGCTGTTCTAGTTTCAAGAATTGCGATTGGTTGATCCGCAAGATTTGCAACAAATAAATGACAATCACAGTGCGTTGAGTAGAAGAAAGTAAACAAATTCGGCCTAATTTCCCGCGTGTATAGTATTTGTTGTACTGTATTCAGAGCGCCTACAAATGAATGCTTATAATTGAAATTAAATATTGTACCTTAGAACGCATAAATGTTTCTTACCTATCTCGCCTGATTACCGGAGAGTAAATGTCAGTGTAGGGTGTCCGTACCTGTAATGGACCAGTCGCCAGTGGTTGACTAATAACGGAAACAAACGGTAATAATATTTATATTCGATACAGTAGTAAACAAAATACGTTTTAAACTTCCGTAAGGTTTAATAGTGTAGCCCCCAAACGCTGTGCAATCAGAAAACGCATTGTCACCCACTAAAATCACTTAAATGTGTAAAGTGAATCTTGAAGAGAGCACAGCGCACAATAAACAGACTGAGCCACAACTGATACATGATATACGTGCATATGTACTAGAAGCTAGGGTACAGTGAAGTAATTAATTGTTTTATCCCTTCGTTGATCAAGGAACAACCTATAGTAATTAGAATGAATGATTCACATTGGAACAATCGTCGTTCACAATTGGCTATTTACAACTGGTCACCTACTGGTGCAACTTCACCTTCAGCAAATAAATTTTTGTCTTGTCAAATGAAACAAATGAGAGTTCTTTGACTTTTTCTGCACTGTCTCCGGCTTTGTTTCGAAGACCAGATAAGTATTTTTATATTATCATATAAACGTCAGTTCTTGTTTACACTTGCAATTTTACTTATTTAATCAACCATTGGTACGATCACCTTATATAGTTTCGACACCGTGCAAATAGAAGCAGATGAAGCTATAAACACATTCCTCGAGTATGTTGATACGGATTGTTTTAATTCATTCGGCTTTTATTCCCCAGAGCCGATCATATTACCTTCTGTTCATTTTTTTTTATTGTTTACTAAGCTACAGTGGGTTAGGTTAGGTTATTTTACACTACATTTTTTTACGGTTTACAAGTAAACCTACATTGGCTGGATCGGAACTTTACCCATTATTTCGCTTCGTAGCTTACCTACTTACGTAGCTAATTAAGTAATTCTTTATATTAGCTACTTTTGTTATATGGCGGGTGAATGTACTTCCAGTGTAAATATTTTGGTTTCATCCAATGCAGAGAGTGATACAAAATCAAGTGAGAAGGGCATGAGTACAAGGACACTTTTTCACGGGCGCATGTGTATTGGTGTGCTCACATCACTCTTTGATTTTACATCACATTCTTCTGCATTGTACGGAACCGAAATAATGCAAATAACTATGTTAGAAATGAGTAGTTCAATTCCCATATGACAGAAGTAACTTGCAGAAAGAATTACTGTTAATTGCAATGTTCTCTTTATTTCGATAAATACAGACTCATTTTGCTAGATTTGGCGTATGATCTATTTAAAAATGGACATGAATTAGGTTTTGTTTGTAGTTAAGGAGGTGCATTCAACGGAATAGTAAAGCATCTCAATGCTCTATGTACACATACGAGCGCATTATGTTTGCAGTTCTTTTGTGCAAGACAATGTGGAAATGTATAGCTGATTACATCCACAATGGAATAACCTTATAAATAGTGTACAAGGGAGCTTTCTACGAAAAGTTCTACTTATGGTTTCCCTCAACTATTCCCGACGGCTATACTCCGAATGTTATGAGTAACTTTGACTTAGATGTAAGGCGTGTTCATGTGGAAAGTCACGGTTATATAACTAGTAATAGTCACTACAACCCGAGAGTTCAAAGAAACAAATGCATTGCCCACACCTTTCTGAAACAGTTTTGTAAATTGTATATATACACGTGCATTACTGGAAAGTTTTCTACCAAGAATATTTAAAAGGAATTATGGGAAGCGCTAATGATACGTACTCGAAGGAATAGTAAAGCGACGATATAAGACATTCCCAACATCAGCCTTATATCAGAGTTCAGATTGCCTTTTCCTTTCTTTTGTTGAAGACACATGAGGAAACTATAATCTACTGTATTATTAACACATTATACATTGCACACAAATGTGTTGCCTGTAAAATTGCCTAAAGAATGCATCTTCTTAAGTATTATTTTATAAACATTATCGACCATCGTATTTACATTGCTAGGTAAGAAAGCAAAGTTATTTCCGAGAGTACAAGGATACGTATTTACGAAAATATAAATCATACACTATAATCAGCATAGTTGTCTGCCACATTCCTACGTAATTTAAGGCTGCGTTAAACAGTTAAGGGAGGAAAATCGCGTCCTTAAGTTAAGGGCGAGTTTGAGGAGCTGTTAACCTTGAGGGAGGTTAGTGAAACACTCTGGCGCTGTGAGGAAGCGTTAAATGGACTTAACGTTTCCTTAACATTTAAGGAAGGTCGGTGAAACCGGTCGTAAGTATTTCTGGACTCCAATGTCCAAATACTTAAGAAGTGAGCATAGCCTATTGTGATTATGATTGCTAAATATCTTGAATTTATGCCTGTTAAGAGTACGGAGATGTATGACTTCAGAACCCACTGTTGATGACCAAATCTGGTATATTTTGTTGTGTACTTGTTGATATTTCATACAATTTCTTAACTTTGAATCCTTTGGTTTACGAAATATGATGAGCAAAATGTGTGATTATGAAAGCTAGAATTGACACTACATTATGATTAACGCTCAGAACATCAAGAAAGCGGATTAGGATACTGGATAATTACATTTAAAGTGGTCCAATATTCGTTAAGTTGGTTGCACGACCATTTCAACATTTTTACAATTTTTTGTGTGATTGCCCTTATGTATTAGTAGTTTAAAAACCACAGTTTTTTCTCGCACTTCACTTCGTTCGGCTATGGCGGTCATGTTAACTTGCGCACCGAATTCTCGATATGCAGGTATTTACGGAAACCTCAGTTTCTCAGCCCAAGTATGTCGTAGCTTTTCGGATTAAAAACTATTGGGCTCTACAGGATAGTTGTAAGTGATAGCATGACTCCAATACTACTCCATGTTGACACTCTAATGTGGGTTCCAAAATGGTGCTGGACAATGGAAAACGTTAAATTTCAAGATCACTTTCTAAATAGATGGGATTCTTTCTGTGGCTTAAAAATCTGTTTGGGAACACACAGAGTACTGTAGTCAATGCCTACAAAATTGTAAGCCTGAAACTTATTTCCTTTCTATACTATGGAGACTTAAACATATGATTTTCTAGTATTATAGAAAAAGTTTGGAGTTGAAAATCTGTGGTGGGGAACGAAGTAGAAATCTGAAATTTTCACAGATAATAGTCCTGTAGAGTAGTATGATGCTGCAAGAATGTAGACTTTGAGATTCTACTACTAACAGAGTTACAGCAGCTTTATGTATAAAATAAAAACATGTTTGATTCCATTATTCTGAGAAGAGAATATCTGCCGTATAACATGCTAAAGGATCCATCAGATGATAAAATAGGGCAGTGAACTTACATTCCCAATTACAAGACAGGTCGATCTTAGTGGCCGACCATCCTGAATGATGTTTTTCCAGGTATTTTCCCCAGTCACACCAGGCAAATGCCGGGATGGTACCTTCCACATAGGCCCTGACCGACACTTTCCCGAATTCTTTCCCCTCCTCTATCCCGAGATGAGCCATAGATGCCCAAAGGCTTTAAATAAAAATTCAAATTCAAACTACAAGACAGGTGTTACAAACACAATAAGAATGCGAGAATGTTTCGTCGAAAACGTGTTCTTATACTATAATAGAAGAGACTGACAGAGAGGACTGGTGCTGAGAGCGGCCATGTTGCCAACTATGTATAAAATTTCGAAACACATTTTATATTTCTACTATTTTTTACGCTAAATTTTTATCAATTCTCTTCTCAGGTTGTTGGAAGAAAACAGCATTTTCCCAGATATAAAGTTGCTGTAACTCTGTTAGTAGTGGGATCTCAAAGTCCACATTTTTGCTCCATAATACTACCCTACATGACAGCATCTGTGAAAATTTCAGATTCCTACTTCTACTTCGTCCCCCACCACAGATTTTCAGCTCTAAACTTTGTCTATAATATTAGAAAATCATATGTTTAAGTCTCCATTGTATAGAAAGTAAATAATTCTCAGGCTTAAATTTTTTTGTAGGCATTAAACACAGTACCGTTTGTGCTCCCATACAGATTTTCAAGACACAGAAAGTGATCTTGAAAATGTAACTTTTTTGTCCATTGTCGAACATCATTTTGGAACTCTCATTAGAGTTTCAACATGTAGTAGTGGACGACTATCACTATCACGCTATCACCACTCACACTGGAATGACTCTAAAGTATAATAAAAGGAAAGGAACAATAATACAAAAGTTGAGAGAAATCTTCTAGAGGACCATTTACATATTTCCAGAGGAATATGAAATGAGGGTCCATATGTAATTGTTTGTCTTGAAGAATTTCGGTGGGGGCTAGTTCATGTGTTCAGGAGAAAACCAATATTCCCGGTTGAACCCCTGGAAGAAACACCGGACACTATATGACGAGTCCAGAATCGAAAGGGATACAATTAATATTGAAGTATTAAAAAAACGTTTGAGGTAATCTTTGATATATATAACTCGAAATATAATACAATATATTTCGACACATATTATGTGATACAGAACTGTGATATTTTGTACAAAGAAACCTTGGACCTTAATGTGTCCACGTACAAAATATCAAATTCTAATACCGACTGGGATATATTTATGTTTCTGTATTTAAGAAAATATAATTGCACTCATATAGCCTGAAACAGGCAAAGTCAGAAGGTACTAAGATGGCACAAACAAACTAAACTTTATCCACACTGTGGTGCGTTTTCCATAAGAAGTTTCTTTGTCTCTTTTAATTCCATGTTATAAAATTGTGCCAATGGTCATAGGTTTGCCAATGTATGTGCAGGTATTTTAGCAGTTTTCCTTTCTTAGGTTTGATGATATACAGAATGATGAAGTTCTACAGGTTTCCACTGCTCAGCCAAGATATCAGAAATCAGCCATAGATGATGACTCACCATCGACTATAATCTTTACAGACGCTACGGAGTTCTTCATAAATGATAAAAGATGGCCATCACCGTCATCGAGGTAAGACGTTTTCTCAAACAAAAAAATCTTTATATAAAGAGTTTCTGGTAATCGAATCTAAATTAACATTTAATTTTTCATTCCTTTCATTATTTAATTGGTTCACTGCTCATGTTAAGATAGTATGTGTCTTCAATGTTAGGATGCAATGCAATGACTATTTATTGAACGTAGATGACTACTAATTTATACTGGACAGGAGACGATACGTGCTGTAGGGTATCTTGACTCTGCTTAAAGAATAGGTACTAAATAAGTCAAGTGATATATCAATCTGCACTCGACTGTTCCTAGAAACCTCATGACGAGGTTAGCTTTGCCATAACTCTAATCCTGTACAACAAAATGACACGTGAAATTGACTTGGATAATGTGTGAGACGAATGATGGAAAAACGTTTCCTGTTGAAACTGATTAAGGAATGAAAAAGAGACAGTTACATTGGAGGTTACCTTTACGTTGAGAAATATTTTTGTGACCGTTTGGTTTTCGTTTATTCAACTGTTTCAATAGAAAACGTTTTTCCATCATTCGTCTCACACATTCTTCAGGTAAATTTCACGTGTCATTTTGTCGTACAGAATTAGAGTTATGGCAAAGCTAACCTCGTCATGAGGTTTCTAGGAACAGTCCAGCGCAGATTGATAATCACTTGGACCCACCTAGTATTTCTTTTTTTTTCAGCAGAGTCAAGATACCTTACAACACGTATCGTCTCCTGTCCATGATACATTAGTAGCCATTTACTTTCAGTATATTTAACAGTTTGTAAAAGAAAAGGCATTTTTCTTACTCTATTATCGATTTACTTGCTCTCAAAGGCCCATCTTTCTCTGGTTCCCTTGTCGTTATTTGTTGACCATATCAGCTAGAACTTTGGCGGTGAAGATTTACCTAGGCGCTGTACGCACATACGAACTTTCATCAAAATCGGACTTTGTTACTTGGTGAATGTCCCTTATAAACACGTTTCCACTGACTTCACACGTAAACATCGAAAGTGGCGTATCTTTGCCCCGGCTGCCATCCTCGGCCCAAAATTTTCAGCTCACTATCTCTGATATTGGGCTACATGTCTGCAAAAGTTTGGTTAAAATCCTAGAGTCAAAGGTCTGGTCAGTTTCTAGTAAGCAGTTTTAATTAAATTACGCCCCGCTGTCTCTTAACATTTCAAATTAAAGCACGATATTATGTCCAAATGAGCGCATACACGTATATATCCTTCAACTAAAGTCCGTGTACATAATCCCATCTTTTTAATGAGATGTGGGATTAAATGTACCAGAACTTATGCACCTGAGAGCTAGAATTGTTTAAGATATAAATCCATATTTCGCAGAAAACAAAAACTACTTATTTTTTCACATACAAACTAAATGGACATACTACATAATAGACTTGGTTATTTATATTATCAATAAATTTAGAACTAGAATTGAGCAACCATTATTTGAGACCTTCCGAATGCTGTATATAACTGCACTGATAACGTTTTGGCCAAAATTGGACATATACCCTTTTAGCTTTCAGGTACAGAATTAATCTATTAAGCGCAAACTACTTACATTACACCACGGATTTTAAACCAAGTCAAGCTTTACACGCTTTAAAACGTCACTTTTACTTCAAACGGCGTTTGACAGGTGAATTGGCGGTTCTTCCGAAAAACGACAAAAATAATTTTAAGAGGTGAGAGACAGAAAGTAAACTTTTAATGAGATGAGAGACGTGATTGGTGGATCTTCTTGAGTATTTAATTAGATGGCTAGTGAGTGAGAGTTTGCGATGCGTTTAGTCTGAGGAAGACGCTGATAGAGTGTGGAAACTGCAACGTATATCATTTTTGCGCGTCGAAAAATCGCTATGTAAAATACGCAACTTTCCAGGCGAAGCGAAAAACATGATCAACGTTCAATATGTATATATGTAGGCCGATGCATGCGGAAATGACACAATGAAAAATCACTATGTGCTGCACACTTCACATAGAAGGTGTCGTGTAATTTTAATGAAATACTTTATGTGCTGCCTTTTCACTATCTCGATTTGTAGCATCAGTTCTGAAGTTGCTGTACACAGCGGATTGTCATATTTTTTCATAACAAGAACAAAACTACTAGGTATTCATGTATATAATTTTGAGGGACGATTCCCGATGGCCTTCTGCTTGGTCCTTTAGCACTGAATAGCTCATTTTTGATCAAAATGTCGCATAGCGTTTTCGAGGCGAAACGACGACTCAGAGATTGAGAGTCACACAAAGAGCAATGGAGACGTGCATGCTAGGAATAACCAGGAGGGACAGGAAGACAAGTGAATGAATTCGCGTACAAACAAAGGTAGAGGATGTAATCAACACTGCGAAGAAGATGAAGTGGAGATGGGCCGGTCATATAGCTAGACGAACAGATGGAAGGTGGACGACAAATGTAGGCCTACTACAGTGGGTTCCTAGAGAAAAGAAGCGACCGAGACGACGTCCAAATATAAGATGGGT
>JAGDQP010005280.1:12648-54736 GCA_022664845.1 Lepisma saccharinum
TTGCCTTGTTAGTGAAGTGCAATATTTGAATATATGTATTCTGAGAAGTGAGTGCAAACAAAGGGGCTACTCGAACAAAATAGCCAATGGCCGGTTCTTCTTTTAGGGCTTAGGCCAACGACTCGAAGGTCGCGGTTTCGAATCCTACCATGGCTGTTTGTGGATTTTAACTAGTTGTATAAAATTGAATCGTGACGGGTCGAAGTCAAAAGTTATTAGACTGGGCCATATAATATATAGTTTTTGTAGTTTACGAGGTAATGGCATCTAGTAAAAGGCAAACCGATAAGTATCATTGTGCTTGAGGGCTTTTAAGTAGCATAATTTGTGCTTAAATTTTACCCTAAGTGATTTGGCCTTACTTGTTGGTTACAAAGGAAAATATTTTTTCTTATCTTCAAATAATGATTGTTGTAATTTATTTATTTATTTTTATAGCCAGTTGGATATTCCCAGCGATGTTCCAAGGACCCACAACTTTCAAGATTTCGTTCCTCCTTCAAGAGACAGTGTTCGATCAAGAGCTCTCTTTGGAGATATACCAATGCGCTTTCCAATAAATAACTATCAGCCAACTGCTACGTAAGTATTACACGCTGAAAACAAAATTTGTATTTGGGAAATGTTTCGAGTTAGGACCACCGGAACATGAAAAACGCTTAAAATGTTATAAAAGAGAGGTGGTTAATCCGCGTCGTTTGATAGAACTCTAGCAGCGCAACTAGAGGCTTGTCACACAATAGTTTCTACAAGTTTGTAACGGAAGATAATACCTTATGGACGAGAATGTCCGGCAGTCTCGTCCGTACCTACCTAGAAGGTCGAACACGGCCATTTTGGCCTTTCGTTAATGTTCATTGTTATTTGAAGTTACGTACATTATATAATTAAGCATTGCGTTTGATATTATTCTTATTACATTTTGTTGCATTATTTTATTAATTATAATTGTTTATTATGTTCTTTTCATTTCTGTTTAAAAAAACTCGGGTAAAAATTCATCAACAAATAAATGTTCATATATGTGAAGTAAACACGAACAGAACAAGAGTGTGCATCTTTTTTTCAAAATGGAAATACATTTAAATGGTATTTGTGAGAAAATTTAATTAATAGTTCTACTCAGCGCATAGATATTTTTTTCTGAAACTATTCGGTGCACCATATTTCTTTCTTCAAATTTGCACTAAAACCTTGCTACAACCTCTGCAGATTTTTAGTTGGTTTGTGTAGTAAGTTGATAGAAAAGTTTTAGTGAATCAAGAGATACCTAAAGTGCGTCCCGGTACTCTTGCAGTTGTCTTAACAGAGGAATTAGGTAAACGTAGTTTGTTCGGATTACGATGTAAGCTAAAATTAGGCTTAAGTAAACAATGCTTCCACCAAAATTTAGGTATTTTCATTTAGATTTCTAACATTAACTAAAAGCATCATCACTGATTATTCTATCATAAGTTACTTGATTTTGGCAGTATGAAATCACTGCATACGCGTGATTACAGATGGTGACATTTCCTATATAAAAATAATTTAAGATCCTTGGTCTATTCCTTAGTTTACTCATTCCCTGAACCTCACACTAGGGTAACTTTAGATAACGATACACAATCATCAGGACCTTTGGGCAGCTCTTTAGTATGCTCTACCATCCTGGACCTCACAATGCAGAACCTGCTGCCAATGATCCTACTTCAATCATAATATATATTAGCAGACAATAACTTCAGAAACTGAGGTAAAGAAAATGGCATGCATGGTTCGTTAAAACCCAAAATACACACTGATTAAAAAGGGTTCGTGTTTAAGGTTTAATGACTAAATTCTTATGTTAAACTTTACAAACATGAATCAATAGACCGTCATTCTATATAAACCGTCATAAACCGGTGTAAAGTGTCTTGACTGATTTTACTGTGTAAAAATGATTTTTAAAATGTACCACGTATATTGAGAACACTACTTGACATATGGCATACATTCTGCACTAGGATTTATCTAATTAGTCTACCTTGTAAAATTGAACCAAAGTATTATAAGGAATCATTAGTCCACATAATGCAGTATATTATACACATTTTTATTTAGTAATGAATATTACAACCAATTACTAAAACATTAATAATGCCTAATTAATACATTGATTTATTATATTTTAATTTTTTAGTTAACAAACTCATACATCTACTTCCAGTAAAGTCATAAAAGAGAAAGAAAACAGGAAATAGAAAGCCACCAGAAGGGTTTCACATTCACGGACAGAAGGGCATTCGGATGATACACTGGGTCCGAGGAAAACATCGACCATTTGAATACAATAGAATCTGAGTGCAATGTATTTTAAGTCCCAAGAATTCAGCCTACTAACCATTTACTTCAGGTCGAAAAAATACACATTTCACCTTACAGAAAAGTCGAAGAGGAGGAAGGAAATGATGTACCACAATTTTCTAATATTGTGGCTAGATTATGTGACGTCATCTGTTATCAATATTCTAAATGGATCATTAATATTCTGAATTGATCACTTACCCCACACAGAAACATATACAAACACACACAGATATGTGGCAATATGACAATTACAAAGCGAGACATGTTATGCAAATAATCTTCCAAATTAAACTCCATTTTACTTGTCGTTCATCGTTTATTTCATCTTGATATGACTATTAGAATTCGATATATTCGAACTTAATTATTTTTCAACGTGGCGGCTAGAACATATGTGACGTCACCTGTTATCAAGGTTCTGAGTGGATCTTGTGCTGACCCCTACTAAGCCAAGCGCCATTTATTCCAAGTCGATAACATAATGACTAACACCATGTCCGGACCAGGCTGAGCCACCAAAATTGGCCCAATTTTAGTTTGGGTGTGGATATGTGGTTCTTCACGCAAAAAAAATGATTCCCAACACGTTTATTTTTCTTTCCCTAGTCTATTTAGTTCAGTTTGAATTTTGAAATTATCATAACAAATAAGAAAAACAAGCTCCAAATGTTCGGTGGTATATATTAAACATGGTGTCTACTAATTTTGTGACTTGAAATTCCCTGAGTTTTCCAGGTTTTTCCATGACAATTTTTTTTCAAATTCCCTGAGTTCTTAGTATAGTAGAACATGTAAATAATACGCAATGAAACTTTTAAAAATCCTACCACTACCCCAGTCCAAGCATCTTGTACATTACTGGTATTTCACAAGTGAAAAAAGATAATTTCTTTAAAATAGAGGATTTTAACACATTAAAAAAAATTGGTCAGCAATGGGAATCGAACCCACGACCTCCGCCTCTTACCAACTGTAGACAGGTCTACCTCATAAATTTCCCTAATAAATTCTAGATTTCTGCGAGTATTCCCAGGGTTTTTCAGATTTATAAAATTTCCTGAGTATTTCAGGTTTTCTAGGGTGGATGTTGAAACTCTTCGAAACAAAATTTTATCTAGAAGTCGTAGAAATTGATGTAAATTTCAAAAATAGTTTCCTTTCCGTAATCACTGAAATAAAAGCCGACCTGGTAGCCGTGCGGATTAGAGCGCTAAGTCAGCGACTCAAAGATCCCGAGCTCGACTCCCGTGTGGGGCATTGATGTTTGTGGATTTTAACTAAAACGTGACGAATAATCGTGACGGGCCGAGGTCAAAAAGTTACTGGAATGGCTCATACAAAATAAACTTTACCAAAGTTTTTACTGAAATAAAATTCTTTTATTCTTGCTGATTCATACTTACTGCAGTAATAACACGGTTATTCTCAGGTGATGATGTAACATTAATTGAGTTTAGTATGAAGGTGCAATTTTGGGTCAAATGAATAAAACGCTGCTCACTGACAACTGTATATTTTCACGTAAATACATATCATGTTATGTATTGAATATGACTTCTAAAGTACGTTTTAATGGTTTCTTCACCTTAGCCACACATCGTTTTGGTACTTAACCCTATTTTGATATGAAACTCGTTCTAATAATTAAACACGTGTAAGTAGCTTGGTAGCTATTTGACATGTTGTCGGTAAGCCATAGTGTTGTTATCGCACATACAATTCATTTTATCTTGACATGTTGTCGAATAAATAAAAAACTCATTTTTTTTTCTTTTTTAGGCAGCAGAGTGGTCCGGGTGAATTACCCAGTGTATTTACGGAAGAAAATCCCGATTCTCCAGGACGAAACAGTGTGCGGTCTAGAGCATTATTTAGAGACATGCCAGTTCTTTTTCCAGATAATAATAATAATAATAACAATCAACAAACGTAAGTATTTTGTATCACAAAAGTGTATGCGTTTGTAATAACCATTCTAATCCGAGATTTAAAATTCGCTGGTGCTTAGTAGGAAATGAAATTCAACGAATTTTAGACCACTACAGAAGTGCACTTTATTCATAAATACAGGATATCTAGAATCTTCATCCATATAGGGAAGATTATCTCTCTCATATGAAACTGCTCATTTATTCACTATGCATTCTGTATTTGATTACTATAGGCTACTTTTAAGACGTCCCTTGTAGGTGACTTGATTCGCTAGCCTCTCTGTGATCAAGAGATCTCAGTTTCTATTCCCAGTGGACGCAAATTAAAAAGAGTACCGGTAGTTGGGAATGTACTTTAAACCATAGATATTGTTCTAGGGTTACATTTATTTATTTATTTACATTCTGCAGAGAATACATTTTCCACTTTCTGAAGGTTTACACCAATATAATGTCTGTTACAATTATACAATATGTGAAGAAAGAAAAAAAATAGCAACACAAAAATACCAGCTTGAATCTGTAATACATATATGAACTTAAATATTTAAGAATAATTTATACAAGAGAGAAACATAAAAATACTTCAACATTCATGCATCAAAATAATCATCAACAATTTATTAAATATTACATCATTCATGTATCAAACAATACACACATAGACACATACATATGCATACCCCAATGACAAGGCGACGGCTACAAAATGGTGGGCTTCTAGCGACTCCCGCCGCCGACCCGCGCACGATTTTACAATAATGCAGCCTGCGGAACCCCCGTCACTGAACCGCCGCCTCCCCGCTATACTGCTCGCGTCCTTCCCCCCTGAGCTGCCGCTATGCCGCTCTCGTGCAGCCCGTCTTCCCCCTGGTATTCCTCTTTTCGTCAGATTTCCTTTGACACGAAAAAGTATATTGACGCAGTGGTAATCTATACTCATTTCGCCTTTTTTGGCATTGTCTTCACTGTTATCTATTTCGTACTGACTAAAGTTCTTCACTGTCTGCGATGGGATTTGTGCCTCCGACTGTCAGCGACGAGATTTAGAAGTACTTTACTAAATGCCTTAACCACTTGGCTATGCTGGTCTTCCAACTGGGTGATGTTTCTTCATTCCTTTTCTCGTACGAAGAAAATTGAGAAGCGTGTTTGCAAACGCTCCACGTTACTTTTTAAATTGTTTTTCTGTTTTTCATATAATATACAAATTCCTGATTTGAGTTGGAAGTAAATGTTAAATTAAATATTGATGTTAATGGGATAAAATAGTTTTTCGTTCAACCTGCAACAAAATCAATCCAGGAGCATGCGCCGGCCGGGAATCGAATCAGCGACGGTGGATATCCGACAATCGGCTATCTGACACTCGCGACCGCTGTAAGAACGGCGACTATCCGCCAATTTCCGTCGGTGAACCGACAGCGGATATCTGTAAATAGTTGCCGTTCGAACTACGGCGGCTATCCGCCGATGGCGGATATGCATCAATCGCTTGCGCTGGAACGTCGGCGGGTATCAGTGAATGTCCGCTGGTGGCCCAACGTCGGAGGCGGCAAATTGCTCATAGGGACATTTTGTTTGTCGTTCGTATTGCTTCTTTTCAACCGTCTTCTTAACAAATGAATGTCGCAGTAACAGTGCGGTAATTTTTCACATAGCGCCAACCGATTGTTACTTAGGCTGAAGGTCCATCCGAATCCACCATTTAGCACCCTTGATTATGCCGTTGTACCGTTTGATGCGCCGTTGTTGCTATCCGAATTGATCGGCGTAGGGCATAATGAAGGGTGTGTATCGACGGCACATCTTGTGTACGCTTGGATGTAACGTATCCACCGTTTGTGCGGCTAGAAGCCATATTTGAAGAAGGAGAATGTAATGTGTTGATTTGAAGATATTAAATATGTGTGTGTTTTAGTTTTTTTTTTAACGTTAATCAACTTTTTTTAATAGTTCGATAAATTTCCGCTAATAAATGCAATCGTTTGTGGAAACCAGTTGTTATGACTTACGGTGATTTATGGCCCACGCTATACATAACTGATTTCAGATCAATTTCGTTAGAAATAATGAACAAATTTTTACTTTGGGGGCCCTAAATGTGTAAAATTTACAGGAGAAATGTAATGTTTGCAAAGCGTGTGGAAGAGTTGAAACGCAAAATAAAACAGTTTCAAATTATGAAATGAGAGTGAAAGAGCGGAAAGTACGTTGGAGTGTTAAAGGCAATGTGGATAGCGTGTAATAAAAATATCTCACATTACATTTCTCTAACCTGTCTTTGCTCTTTCGATACTGTAGTCCGTGATTTTGAAGCATAAATACGCGCCATACAAAGCATTCATATAGTTCCGCATCTGTGGATAAACTAGAGTGCGTATTTAACGAAATAATAATGAGACATAGTTTTTCATAATACTTTATAAATTTCTGGCTGTCATTAGGTTTTATAGTAGTGTCAGTTTAAATTATTTGGATGGGAATGGCGTAGAGACCGTGCATATGTCTTACAGCTGGCGGAACCTGGGGTCCCAAAAGTAAAGTTTATCCTAAATAATAGGGATACATTTATTCCTTACGCAAGCAACTTAACCTTTGTTAATTACCCATGCGTAACTTCATACACATGAATTAAAAGAGTGTAATGTTATGTATAGTGCGGACCAGGTAATGTAACCTATCACGAAGCTGCTCTATTGTAAACACTTCAGGGCCCTTGTACTCTTTAAACCTTTTCGTATTTGATGCAATCTAGCCTAACCTTGCTTTAACGTAGCGTGTTGAGTCTCAAGCCAGAATATGAAAGACATGAGATTGCATGAAAAAGTTAAGAATATTAGGGTTGTGCAGTGATTTTAATCGAGTACACCCCCAAACAAATTACTTTTGTTATGTGAAGGTTGCATCACGTTCTTGGCGTGGTCGTACCAAATGAGAAACGATATTATTAGATTTTGTACACGGTAGAAAAACCACGTCGATAAATTTACGAATTAATATAAACCTCATGCCAGCAATAGCATGGAGACACATAAGAAAAGTTGACATTTTGACATTTTCCTTTCTTCGGCCTGAGCCAAAGTTGCCAAAAAGCCTTAAATAAAAATTTAATTTAATTCGATTCCCATTTCTTCGGAATAAGACCTTCAACATCCATACATGTACCTTGCGTCCATTAGGCTTTCAACTGTTATTACAGTGGTGCCATCTACCGTTCGAAATCGGACAACGGGGCTAAACAGGGTACAACGGGACGATGCAAATAGTACACTCGACGGTGCACCGTTGGATTTGGTTACACCTTGAATGTAACACTGGGCAGAATCAAGTTCGTGGATTGGCTTTATAGTGTTGCTGTGGTGCATTACAGCGGATAGCTTCTATCATGAGATGGTGCCATGTCAGTTCTTCTCTCGTCCTAGCAAGAGGGAATTGCGTGTTCATACAGTGGAAGGAGAACTCTGTTGTGAAACGTAGTTCAATGTGACCGGCGGAACTCGAGAATGTCTCAGTTTGAACAAGTTCGGTCAGAAATTAGATAAATCCCCTATCAAAACATTTCAGATGATGTTTTACCGATTCAGAGCGGTTGGCAAGCACCAACGTTGCAGCATCTTCCATTTTACGTTCACTTCGGACCCTTCCTAGCCCACCAGTACGTTCGTCATCCTTCAAACTGTCTCCACGGCGCAAAATCTCCGCGTCTCTTAAACACAGCACTGCGTTCCAGGGTCGTTTCCTCCGTACAGTTGTTTCATCATCTGAAACGTTTTGCCGATGGATTTACTTAATTTTTGCCAGAATTGCGACATTGTCGAGTTCGCCACTCGCATTTTCAACTGCTCTTCACAACCGAGAACGTAGTTCTGTTTACACTATATGCACCATAGGGTTATTAAATCTCCACTAGAGTCAGTACTGGCGCTGCGAACGCGGTGCCACTTGAAAGTTGACCGGGACTATGTTTGTATGGCAAAACAACACGTATTGTGAGATGTCATGCTTCGCTCTTTGGCTTTGTTTGTTACGGTTGTTTGTATTTGAGAATAAAACGCCGGTCTCCTGTGCAGCTTATAACTGTACGAGAGATTTAAGAAAGGAAGTAATGTATCGTGTCACAAATAAATGATCATTTAATATTATTCCGTGAAAAAATATTTCATTATGTAAGACTCTGTTTCTGCAGTTTATGTCTGTGCTAGAAATGTAGAGGTGACACACAAACGCGAACATGTCCAAAATGTGCAAAAATGAGATACAATATGGAATGGTACTTCGAAGATAAGCGGAATGCCAATACAGCAAGAACGCCATCTTTGATTAGAATTATTTGATCCAAAGGTATTTCATCGTTTTAGATCCATAGTTATAAAACTGTCCCTCAATGCCAAAGGGAAGAGAAATGTCCATAAAAATAAGTATTCTTACATTCAGAAATATTGGATAATTTTCATTCAGGCCAATTGGAAATAAAATGGTTATATTCGTGTAGAAAAAATGTATAATTATATCTGTCTATTGAAAATAGTTTTAAGCCCATACTGTGCATTTGAATTTTATTTATGGGCATTAGGCATCTAATGCTCAGGCCGGGATAGGGGAGGGGAAAGGATTGGGGAAGATGTCGACCAGGGCTTATGTTGAAGGTGCTATTCCTGCATTTGCCTGGTGTACCTGAGGGAAAACTCTGTAAAACCTCAGTCAGAATGGTCCGCCGCTGGAATCGAACCCACGACCTCCCGAATGTTACACCAACGCTCTACCACTGAACTACGGCAGTTCAGTAAGTAATGTGCAGTTGAAAGGACTTGTTAGATTATTAAGAACAGTAATGATGATGATGGGTGTTCTGCCCGAAGGCAGGTCTTGGCCCGAAGGTTCCAGAGCTAGGTGAACCCATGGTGATTTGCCATTGCCTTCCTTCACATGAAGATGACGTCCTAACGATGAGACCTACAGTTTAACATCCGAACCACTTGCGTCCCCGCCGGGAATCAAACCACGGATCCCTTGAATAGAAACATAAAAGAGTACTGCGCATAAGTGCCATTTTCTGATCCTCAACCGATTTTAATGAAATTTTGTACGTAATAACTAGACCATATGAGAGATCCAGTAATCCAAATTCTATGTCCATACCACTTCCGATTATCATGGAAAGCATGTAAGAAAATAACCACTTCCGGATTCTAATTTTTATAGCTTTGTTCAAAACAAATTCTGATATTTCCAGAATGGCTTAAGCTATTAAATCCAAATTTCGTTTGGAAAGTACTAATATAATGAGCATGTTGCAGTGTAAACCGAAAGACTATATCTTTAACCGTTTTGGAGATAAGAATTAACTTTCTTATGTAAATGTTCAATTTTATAAAAAATGCACCTTTCCTAAGAAAGTTTGTGTTGTTTAAAAGTAATTGCATTTTTCCTGCGATATATTCATCTGTAGACATATCTCTCACAAACGCAGGCCGATAGTCGCTGTAAATGGAACACGATACGGATGTAATCTATATTACCTATTTGTGTGTTTGGTATTACATGATCCAGAGCACTCCACTGCTCAACTCTGCAAATTCCACCACCTACCGTATTCTTGTTACTATGTTTGATTTATTTGCCTACAAGGTCGTGTGCGGTTTTTGTCCTTTCTTCAGGAACTCGGGCGTTTCAGATTA
This sequence comes from Lepisma saccharinum, assembly GCA_022664845.1. Taxonomy (NCBI): domain Eukaryota; kingdom Metazoa; phylum Arthropoda; class Insecta; order Zygentoma; family Lepismatidae; genus Lepisma; species Lepisma saccharinum. The sequence goes on from JAGDQP010005280.1 coordinate 22,592, forward strand.
GAAACCTAAGTCTGATAGAAGATGGAGTTAATCTCGGAAGCCTCTGTCGACGACGAAATTGAACTTTCAGACATATGATGGTTTATTTAGCTGAATTTCAAACATATACTTTCACGTAAGGTACTCATCTTTAAAGTAAAAAATGTTTCTTCTAACCATCAGCCCCCATCAGTTACAAAACTATTTTTAAATATGGTCTTCTACATTACATGGAGATAATTTGAGAGAAGTATCATATTGTAACTAGTGGGGGCTGATGGTTAAACAACACAAACTTTCCTAGGAATGGTTCATTTTTTTTGGGGGGGATAAAATTGAACGTTTACATAAGAAAATTAATTTTTATCTCCAAGACGGTTAAAGATATAGTCTTTTGATTCACCCTGCAACATACTCATTATATTTGTACTTTCCAAACGAAATTTGGATTTAATAACTTAAGCCATTCTGGAAATACCAGAATTTATTTTCAACAACACTATAAAAATTAGAATCCGGAAGTGGTCATTTTCTTACACGCTTTCCATGATAATCGGAAGTGGTATGGACATAGGATTTAGATTATTGGAACTCTTATATGGTCTAGTTGTTACGTACAAAATTTAATTAAAACCGCTTGAGGGTCAGAAAACGGCCTTATGGGCTATACTCCTTCAACATAACAACAAAATTAGATAAGATACACATCTTATCGGTCACCGTGGTCGACAATAGGAAGACTCATGCATTCTATATACCTAAAGCCGGACCCAATAATATAATTAATAGATATGACTATTCATATTGTTTATGGTATAAAGTTTAAACAGAAAAGCTAAATAATGATTTTAATAGTTTTAAGAATAAGACTTTTACCCTAAATTTAAAGACACTCTTCTTCATTCTCAGATAACATTACCGGCATCTTCTAAGCTAACAAGGGAAACCAGATCTTTGTTGTTTATTTTCGTTGATCTATATAATGTCACTTTTGATAGCTGGTAGTACTTAAATAACAAGTTAAAGCTGTCCGAAAACTAGAGATAATTTTATACACATTTTTAATGTCATTCTCTTGTTTCAATGATATGTATGTGAAAGTTACCGACTACTAGTGTATGTCTGACTACTGGTGCCCTGTTTTCAATTTTATAATTTTCTTTGTAAAGTTATGCAAGTAAACAGTTGGTTGTATATAATTATAGTATCAACACTTTGTGTGTGTAATATTCATGTCACTTGAAATGTATCTCTAATATTGTATTATATTTTTTAATGTATCTCTAATGTTTTGTTTTAAATAAGTTATGTTGCGTTAAGTATCAATATCCTATTGTTTTATTTAACAAAAAAATCTTTCAGAACAAAAATCATATCAAGAACGTCTTATATAAATGCTTTTACGTTAAATTATACCTTATGTTGATCAATTTAATTAGGAATTATTTGTATCTTATGTGTTGAACTTAACTAAGGTAAACTCTAATGCGAATTCTCAATTGTTTTCCTTCATGAAAAGATCGTGCATGGTAAGTATAATACTTCAGCAGACGGCTTGGTGTTTTTGCCAAACAAGCGGCGAAACAAATGAATGTTCAGTTTGCGCCGCCCTGCGAGTTAAAAACCACGTAGACTGTGGCACCCGCTCGGTCTCTAGTGGAGATTTTATAACTCTATGGTATTCACGCCACTACCGCGTGACGCAACTCATCAGCTGCAGTGCACCATAGCAGCACTCTGAGGCCATTCCACGAACTTAATGAGTGTATCACGTAAGTTGGTAGCTAGATCAATTGATAGCCTAGCTCTTGGATAGATAGAAAAGCTAGTTCTTGGAACGTACATGGTTAATAATGCTTTTTGTATTTGTAGATTAGAGAATAGTGGTAATGAAGAGAAAGAAAGTGATGGTGACAACCAACAGAACCAAATCCTTTTCCCGCGAAACGATGATTCCGAAGGAGGTGGCTTTAGTTTCTTTGGCAACCCATGGAATTCCTTTAAAGAAATGTTCCAGTTTGGACAGTCGCAGTAAGTACCTTTGAAGTACGAATTTAAATTAAAAACCTATAGATTAAATACCTTCGATTATTACATTAGCGTTACTTTCTAATTTTGTTATTAATATCTTGACGAAAGCGCAGTACAGCGGTAAGGATGTGGTGGTATGTAAAATTTAGAATTTGACTTTAGATCAACTATTGAGTTTGTGTCAAGTAAACAATAACTGACGAAATTATATACAAATATTTCCAGATGCACACACTGCGATATTACAAGATATTGACCGAATATCCATTCAAAGCATCTTATAAAACTTTGGTAAATTTAATTTTTATATGGACCAGTCTAGTAACGTTGGACTTCGGCCCGTCACGATTCGACCTTTAGCCATTAAAATCCACACCCACTGCCTGGACCCGAACCCGGGACCTTCGAGTCATTGGCCTACCGCCGTAGAATCTCGGCCGGCAAAGAATCTTATAAGATAAACAGTTACTATGAAGTTCGAATAATACTAAGGATGTTCATGACATGCAGACAAACTGCGAATATCTTTATTCCAAAGATTCACATTAATCGTATTTACTCGAAAGGAACACTCCGAGCCGCCGTAGCTCAGTAGTTGAGCGTTGGCGTAGCATTAGGGAGCTCGTGGGTTCTATCCCAGCAGTTGAGCATCCAAACTGAGTTTTTTCCAGGGTTTTTCCTCAGGCATACCAGGCAAATGCCGGGATGACACCTTCAATATAGGCCATGGTCGACACCTTCCTGAATTCTTTGCCTTCCCCTATCCTGGCCAGACCCTTAGATACCTAAATGCCATAAATAAAAATTCAAGGATCCTCGAAAGTAATACTCCTTTTTTTGGCCAAATTTTCATTCTAAAGTTTGGGGATTGTCTTATATTGGAGTCGACTCTTAAAAGGAGTACACGTGAGAAGGAGGAGTGTGCCAAAAAAGTAAGCACTTGTAATTTAATGAAACAAGTTATATTTATGATATTTAAATCAAATTCAACTTAGCGTATCTGATTTCTCCAATACCTAATCGCATAAAATTGCAAAGAAATTTTTCAGCACGTGGCTCTCATTCCGCGTTTCTCGACATTTTCAACGGAATGGAGCTTGAATAAAACTGTAAAGATTTTCCGAGAATTAATTTCTATTTTCCGAGGTGTTCTCAGTCTAGTGCTCCAGAGCACCATGGTGCCCCTCTAATGGCATTTGGCGCTCTCATCATGCGAGTAAAACAGTACTCGCGAGCACGAACATCATTTGAAGAAACTGTTATGTAAAAGACTGAAATAAAAGTACTCAAGTACGGAACTGTGGATGTGTCTGGGTTTTACCGCTCTCAGGTACAGCTGCGGATCGGGAGATTTACATTAGTATTACCAACTTCCTAATATCAAATGCTATCAATATATCAAAGCTTGTATGAGTCATAACAGATGGTGACCCATGAATGGCAGGTACGAGGATTCGTTATTCTTCTGAGAAATGATAAACACTTTCCTCCTTTCATTCATTATCACTGCAACCCTTTCCTCCTTTCATTCATTATCACTGCAACCATTTTCTCCTTTCATTCAATATCACTGCAACCCTTCCTCCTTTCATTCATTATCACTGTAACCCTTCCTCCTTTCATTCATTGTCACAGCAACCCTTTGCTCCTTTCATTCATTATCACTGCAACCATTTCCTTATTTCATTCATTATCACTGGACTTCTGCCCCCTTTCATTCATTACCATTCCTTAATTCATAGTGACAACGTAATTTGAAATCCTCTTCTGAATTTTGAGAACACTTCAAAGTGGTCGTTAATTTACATAAGTTTCGTGTTCTAAAACTGCTTAACAAAAAGTCTTCTGAAAGTCGTATTGCATGAACTATTTTGCTCCATATTAATAAACTAATTCTTGATGCGTGCATTCCTTGATTAAGTTGTAGCTATGTTACAAGGGTGTGGAAAATGTTCTTACAAATCAAAGCATACATTTCTTTAAATGGCTTTGCAAATAAAATTTCCAGAATTATTTGGGGATGTTTTGAACATTATTGCTTTCATGGCAGATCTTTTTATTATCCGAACAAGCTTAATAAAATGACTTCAGAATGAACAAAACAAATAGGTAAATAAAGGAACTTATATTTTAATTTCGGTCAAAAAGAGAAAGATTGCTAGTTACAGCAATCAAGAATGAAGTGCAAATTGCCCAGAACTTGCACACACATCTTTGAGACTTGATCGAGCCCAGTAGGATTGTCGTAAAATTGTCCATCATGTAATTCAAGATCTTATGAACTAGTTTGATGCGGTTTTTCGTATTTTAGAGGAACATGAATAGTTGTTTAATATGGTGTATTTCAATTCAGTGTAGACTTAATCAGACAAATCTAGATTATTCAAGAAAATAACATGGCTGCCTCGTGCTGTGCTTGAATTGATACATCTCTAGTCCTTAGACTGAAATATTTAATTGAAAACTAGAAATTCATAAACTTCTAACGAACAGACGATACAAAACGCTTCACTATAAGGCAGGGGTTTATCTCTAGTATCTTGCTATATTCAGGATGACCTACCTGTGCGAAATACCTTTTTTCACTTACGAAATACCTCAAGAACAAACCACCAACACAATTAATTAATTCACGTCGTCAGGACTGTTCACGAGTAATACAAGTGATTTACCTTTGAACATAACTAAATTCCGAGTACTATTTAAGCTCAAGGATCATTAACCTGGTGAATTTACTTATCTATGAAAGTGTAAACATCGATTTCATTGTAGTCGCATACTTAGTATTCATGCGGACAGTGCTCATAATGTTAAAAAGGTGATAACCCCTGTGTTACACACATACTGAACCACGCAAAATACACAAACATTAAGCCTGGCAAGAACTTCATTTCTGTTGAATGTATAAACTATACTGTAAATACGGAATGGCCAAAGTCGCTTTAGAGCGAAGGCTTTTGTCTCACCCTCGCAGCATCACGTTGTTTTCACAAAGGGTTGATTGAGTGGAATTTCACCTTCAATCACAGCTAACGAAATTTCGGTTTTAAGAAACATATGCAACACATGCAAAGGTCACTTTCTCGTTTGGAACCTTTAGAATGATAAGTCTATGTCACATTGCCCTACGTTCAACGTTCGTTTCTATTTTCGTTTCAAAATATCTAGCGGTAGAGGTGCAGCATCACCATTACCACTCTGAGGCTGAGGATGAATGACATCGGCAAGGCCCAGAGATGGATATATCTTGAATGTCTACCTTTACTGCGAGGTTGTAGAACAGACAACTCTACACCGCTAAACAGGTCAAGAAATAGTAACAGATGCTTCATGGATTCTCCTGGGGTAAAATATTCCGGAGGTAAACTAGTCCCTCATTCCGATCTCCGGGCTGGGACTGCTTCAGGGGGCTCTAAGAACAGTATTAAGAAAGACCTTAGAGTAAGAACGTGGAACGTACGATTGTTATACAAATCGGGCGCTCTTCAGGTGGCCGTACGCGAGACCGAGAAGTACGAGATGTATATATTAGCGATACAAGAAGTCCGGTGGGAGGGCCAAGATAGCATCCGACAGGGCAAGTACACTTTCTACTACGGGCGAAAACAGTCTCACGATTTCGGAGCAGGAATCCTCATTAAGAAAAGTATTCTTCCGGCGGTTCAAAATATAGAGTTCGTAAACGGAAGACTATCGTACGTTACGATACATAGTCGATGAGGCAGCACGATTTAAATAAATGTCTATGCTCCGATCGAGATGGCTAATGATAATGGCAAAGATATATTCTGCGATGAGCTAGAAAGGCTATATGACCGATTTCCGAAATAGAATTCGAAAATTTTGTAAGGTGATTTCAGGTAGGGTATCTTGCTAAGGTAGGGAGGGAGGAAAATTATAGACCTATTATAGGCAAATACAGCCTTCAAGAAAAGACCAATAACGAAGACTGATAACTTTCGCGATTTCAAAAAACCTACTGGTAAAGAGCACATACTTTGAACACAAAGACACATAAATACACATGGGTATCTCCGGACAGCAAAACTTTCAACCAGATCGATTACGTATTAGTAGATAGACGAAGACACACCAACATAATTATCGTTCAGAGGAGCGGAAGGTGACACCGACCATCAATTAGTGATCGCAAAAGTAAGGAAAAAGTTATGCATCGCGAACAGAGAAAGCAAGGGGTCAACACAACTGAAATTCGAAGTTAAACGATTAAATAATCCGAGCATAAGAGCAGATTACCAACTCGAACTCTGTAATAGGTTCGACATCCTAGCCGATTCGAGTAATAATAATGATGATATTAATAATGAAATTGATGTAAGTAAGATGTGAGAGGTAATTCGTCAAACAATTAAGAGTTCAGTGAAGAAACGTGTAGGTGAGAAGAAACAACAATTAAACAAACCTTGGTTTCATAAAAAATGCCTTAAGCTTTATGAGGAACGGAAACAAGTAAGTTGACGATGGCTAAGTAATAAAAACGAAGCAAATACCAACCACTACAGTAACGCAAACGAAACGCCACATGCGGGTTCAGAAAAGAAAAGCGAGGATATCTGACGCAGAAGATTCAGGAGATAGAGGAAAACGGGAAGACAAATAACATACCAGATCTATACAAAGGGTAAACTCGTTAAGTAAAGGTTACCAGCAGAGGTTAGGAATGATTAGAAACGAACGTGGACATCTTCAGGCGGATCCGACTAAAATTGTCGATGTGTGGAAAAGTTATTTTGACAAATTCCTTAATGTACACAACGGGGAACAAACAGAAAAATTTGAAACCTATACCGCAGAACCGTGGATTCCCGAACCTAGCGAGATTGAGGTCGAAGTGTCGATAAAGAAATTAAGAAAAAAACATAAAAATCACCGGGAATAGAAAATATTCCAGCCGAATTAATTGAAGCAGGAGGAGCGGCACTAATCAAGAAACTACTTAAATTGATAAGTGTTATATGGAGAAAGGAGGAGCTTCCAAAGAAATGGTAAACCTAAATAATAGTTCCTATTTACAAAAAAGGCGATAAATGGGACTGTAATAATTACCGCGGAATCTCGTTACTTCAAATCTGTTACAAGGTATTAAGTAATATTCTGTTAACACGTCTTAGTGTATACGTAGATGAAACAATTGGAGATCACCAATGTGGATTTAGAAAAAATAGATCCATGTTGGACCAGATTTAAGCCTTGAGACAAATTTTGGAGAAGAAATGGGAATACAATGGGATGGTTCACCAGTTATTCATTGATTTTATGAAAGTATATAATTCTACCAAAAGGGAAATGTTATACAGTATCCTGATACGATTTGGAATTCCGAAAAAAACTGGTTCAACTAGTGAAGATGTGTCTTAACGACCCCATAAGCAGAGTACGGATAGATAATAATATGTCAGATAGTTACAAGATTCGCAACGGATTGAAACAAGGCGATGCCTTATCATCACTAGTATTTAACTTTGCGTTAGAATATGCGATATTAAAAATTAAAGGGGACAAAAGGGACTATCTTTGAATGGTTTGAATCAATTGTTCGTATACCCGGACGATGTAGATTTAATAGAGGAAGATATAAATGCACTACAAAGCGACACCGATGTCTTAGTAGAAGCGTGGGATGAGATAGGTCTACAGATAAACATAGATAAAAGAAAATACATTATAAGAAGCCGAAACACAGGGATGAAGGAAATAAAAAAACATAAGAATTAGGGATGAGGTCTTAAAGAAAGTAAACAAATTTAAATACTTGGGAGTATATGTAAAAAGCAAAAATGAGGTCACGGAAGTCGCTTAGTATCGGGGAACGCATGTTTCTATTCAGTCCAAAAACTTCTAACATCGCGATTAATATCAAGGAAATTGAAATTGAAAATATACAGAACGGTTATTCTGCCGGTAATACTTTACGATTGCGAAAGTTGGAGTACGACCCTAGCAGATAAACATAAATTACGTATGTTTGAAAATAAGGTTTTGAGAAAGATATACGGGCCGAAACGGGACGAGATGACTGGAGAATGGTTGAGACTGCATAATGAAGAACTCCACGGAATGTACGATTCACCAGATGTAAAAATAATGAAATCGCGACGACTAAGGTGGGCAGGCCATGTAGCTCGAAAATTATAATCTATCCAGGTTGGAAGGTCGGATCGAAGGAGACCATTGGGAAGACTGAGGCGTCGTTGGGAGGACAATATTAGAAGAGATCTTCGAGAAGTAGGTGTTCGTGATGAAAACTGGCTTGATGTTGCCCAGGATAGAATCCAATGGCGAACGTTTGTTACTGCGCCGATGAACTTGTGAGTTCCATAAGACATAGAGTTAGTTAGTTGGAGGTGCAATAGTAAATTTGATCTTAGCTAGGCGATATCGTATAAGACGTCAAACTACTGTTTCTTTTTCTGTAAACACACTTCACTATTACATATACGTTGTGGTGGCCATACGCTATTGTTTAAAATATGGACATTCCAGATTTGGTGATATTCTTCACGGATTGTTTTTTCAAGTTCCTGTAAGATACACTCGCAGTAATGACACTTTGCGAACACCGAGACTTGTTATCGTACAGCTTTTCCTTGTTTACTGGTTGTCATCTCAGTATAACCGAGTTTCGGGCCATCTTGATTTTGCTCTACCATATAACCACTTTATTAAAAACCTGGTATCGATATCTGTTTAAATTTGAGATAATGATTTTGTTTTTCTGTATGTTCTGATATTATTCTTTCTGTTAATGTATTTGTTCATTTCTTAACTTTTTTATATATTGATGGTTTTCCTTTATTGTTTTACAACTCAGTGTAAAATAGTCATTAGTCCTCCTGTATCTGGGTTCTTGTTAATAAATATATATTAGGGAGTTACACGTCGCACACCTATAGGTTGTTTCGAATAAAACATATATATTTTTTTTTTTTTTTGCGAAAATCGATATACAGATGCTTATCAGAATAATGGAAACACCTGAACGAAAGTGCAACTTACAAGATTAATGTGGTGTCGGGCCACCTTTCGCCTTCAGAACAGCCTTGATGCGACGTGGGATGGAGGCATAGAGGTCGTGAATGGTAGCAAGTGGAATATTACACCATTCCTCGTGCAGGGCATCGGCCAGTTCTGTGAGAGAGGATGGAGGTGGAAATCGTCGCCGGAGTCGTGTTTCCAAGATGGACCACAGATGTTCAATTATGTTGAGATCTGGGGATTGGGCGGGCCAGGGGAGGTGTTGAACTTCATCCCGATGTTCCTCAAACCACGCTGCAACAACTCCAGCTGTGTGAATGGGTGCATTATCATCCTGGAATATGGCGTCATTGTCCGGGAACAACATCCGGACCATAGGATGCAAGTGGTCTCCTAAAATTGCGACATAATCGATGGCAGTGATGCGTCCGCGAAGTGTGACCATAGGATCCAATGAAAACCATGATATTGCGGCCCACAGCATCACCGTGCCGCCGCCATGTTTCACAGTTGGGCGGAGACACTGCAGATCATACGCTTCTTTGGGCGTTCTCCACACATAAACACGGCCCGTGGTTTGGAATAGGTTGAATGGTGACTCATCCGACCATACCACACGTTTCCAGTCGTCAACGGTCCAAGTTGCATGGTCGCGGCACCATTTGCGGCGTGCTAAAGCGTTCTGGTCCCTGATGAGAGGTTTGGCCCGTGCAACACGACCCCGTAAGTTCATGTCATGTAATTCGCGGCGGACTGTGATTGTCGAAACAGGTTGGGGGAGGTGCTGATTGAGTTCCTCCGTCACTTGCGCCGCAGTGGCACGACAGTTCCGCGTGACAATGCGCTTTAATACCCGGCGTGCCCTGTCACTGATGCTTTTCTTCCGCCCACTGTTCCGCTTCCCCGATGTGGTTTTCCCGTGTGTTGTGTAGGCCGTCATCACCTTCGACACTGTCCCTGGCGACACACCTAACACACTAGCCACTGCCGTCACACTCACTCCACATAACCGCGCACCAACAATTCGCCCTCTTTGAAACTCTGAGAGGTCTCCCATTTTACACTACCTCCGTCTGCCGTCTCCGGACCTCTGTCTCCGTACACTGCACACTCCTGTTCCACGACGCCTGACGTAGTATGGAGACCGACCTAACACACCACCACCAGTAGTCCGGCGCTGCGGTCGCCACGACACCACTGCCAACCCATACATCTGACGTGTTGCCAACTACAGGTGTTTCCATTATTCTGATAAGCATCTGTACCTCTTGCGGGGTAAATTGTGGTTTGGCATCAGGTTGCGCATTTGGCCCAAAGTTTGCGAAATTGGTAGAAAAAATATAACTTTCTTCGACTTACCCAACAGGACAACAATTTTTGCGTGGCTGTTACTAAGACGCACTGAAAACATGTTAGAACACAGATTAACATATATTTGACCTTCCAGATATCCTGAATACCGTATTCGCACTAGCTCAAAGTAAAAATCGGCTTCTTTTGTTCGTTAAAGTCCCTTTTACGAATACAATGATGGACTGCGTAAGATGACTAAGAACTGTTTTTCGTAAAAAGACGTACGTACACTGCTGGTACATACACTTCCTTTTTATATTTTATTGTTTTGCGTTTTTCACCTATTAGCTAATTTGCTCTCAAACTATCCAGAACTCACAACATGGGTTGCAACTCTTGTACTATCTGTCCCGCCCAACCACACCACCGCTGCAATGAAAGACTTTCAGCCTGCTGTGAAATCGAACTTTGTCTCAAATTTTAGATTTAGTTTATCTTTCTAGGAGCCTGGTCCTGACTGGTAAAACCGTCTAGCGATTCTTCTTCAAAGACATGTTTGGAGCTTCGCGATCTTCCTTAACGCACCTTTCAAATGCCTGGCTCTAGCATGGAGTGATAGGAAATGACTGTAGTTGTTCCAGGCGTTCATCGTTATAATGTTGTTCACCGATGCAAATCTTCTTGAGAAAGCTGTCAGGTGATAGGAGCTCTGTTATCGTCTGTAATCATTTTGGTGTAGTCTGTAACTGAAATTGAGACTTTTAGCTGAAACTTGCGTATTGTTGCGTTGAAAGTTGAACTGGTGAAAGGTGTGACTCGTGCGGTTCTTTGGCGTATATTCTGCCGTTCATCACAATGCATTACAACCCGGTTTTCTTGATAAGCCCAAAATGTGTTCTTCTGGAGGAAAGGAATGACGTTCTCCTAGGTTTCATATTCTATACGACGCAGTCGTAGGTCAGCGTGCGTGTCTTATAGGTTCAGAGATAGAGAAGCAATCTCCCGTAACAGTTGCACGAAAGTGTAGTTTTGATCTTGACGTAGACCAGAAGCATCATCTTCTGATAAATCTGCTTCAATGACATGATATTTGGGGGTGGGTCGTGTAAATATTTCCTAATCTCCTTCCCGTAAAACTAGAGAAACCAACCGGACCAAATGTTTTTCCGTCTATTTCTTTAATCATTTGCCTCATCGGGAGCTAATTTGTGTGCAGTTGGCAGATGAACCATCAATGGACTGGGTGTTTCAATAATTTTTCCAGTCGACAATTTTATTTTCCATGTTAGTACCCTTTCCATCGGCCCCGAGTCATGTCTAAATAGCAAAATAAGAACTAATAAAGGCACAAATAGTAGCAAATTGATATCTCAATCTCCTCCCCTCCTCCAGATTTCTGTGTTACATAACCGAGGTGCCTTTCTGAAGACATGTATGATGTGAAACTAATGCACAATGCACTTACAAAATACACAATTGAGCATGTCCAGTATACAATAAAGACACTTAAACGAGGTGAAACAACGATTGGAGAGTAATTGGTATCACTAGTGTGCAGCTGTGGTCAAACGATATACTCAAACGACACTGCTGGTGCTCATGTGCTAGCTTCCCTTTCCTTAAGAGACGCAGGTGAACGGACAATAACTTGTGCATACATACATTGGTAAGTCTTCCAAATCTGGAAGGAATAACAAAGAAAACAAATTCCAAAACTTTTAATTTCACCCTATTACTCTTTTAGGGAGTTAAAAGTAAAAAAAACGGAAATACTTTCTCATTTGCGAGATGATTACTGGCCGACCGTGAAGGCTTAACGGGATGATCAACAACGTTCTGAACAATGAACAAATAATGAATGTATAGACAAAGTTTCAACAAGGCCTACATACCAGAGAGGAGACCACATTTCGTTTTACAGTCGGCTCTAGAAAAGTTTCATTATGCTTAAGTTTTCCTTAAGTTACTCAAAACTGTTCATTACTATTTAGATTCAAGTTCGCTTTTAAGTTTCGAAATGGGATTTTAATCACTGAATTACAATAATGTTTACTTCCCTGCACTAATAAAGGAATTCCCAAATGAACACTTCCAACAATATATATTCCTCACGCTCAGCCTCTCTGAATTAGTGTCTAGGAGGTCGAAGACCTCGAGTCAGCACTGGGGATACACAAAGGTTACAGTTATTCATGCTGACTGGATTTTTTACCTGATTTTGATAAGTTTCACCGTACGAACATTGGGATAATAAGTAGTATAAAATGTTGGCTAAGGTGTTCTGACATAGTGTTTAAGTATATTAAGGCTTAGTAGCTGGCCTGGTGAAATGTATATATTTGTAGTGTACACTACGTAGCTTAATTTTATGTTTGTTAATTCTGTTATTTTTCATTCCCCTTCTTTCTCTTCTTCATTTACGGATGCAAGGAATGAGACAGAGCTAGGCAAGGACAGGCAAGGAAGAGCGTTTATCAATGCTCCTCCCCGATGTGCACCGGGACAAAGACTAGATGGAAATGGAAGATGCAGACTTGTCTTCGGCTGATGGAAAGTGAGCTTTCGTTGTTTTTTCAGTTATACGAAAACAATAGTAGAAATTATTCTCATAGTAAAATTATAATATCAGATGTGCTGGTTAATATTTATTTTTAACAGATGTCGCTGGAAACAAGGGTTGGTTCACAGACTCATCTCTTATGTCATTTTGTTGCAATGACAGTACCTTTCAAAACACCATTGAATAATTTATGTTTAAACAATTTCGAGTTATCGTCATATTTTGTTTTTTTCCGTGTGGTAAATATGTCGAGTTTCGAGCCAAATAAAGAGCATTTGCGGCACGCACTGCTTTTCTTGTTCAATCAAAAGAAAAATGCGAGTGAAAGCTGTCGTATAGTTGTGGAAACTTACGGTGACAATGTGCCAATGCAAGGTGCTTGTGTGCGTTGGTTTAGACGATTCAAAAGTGGTGATTTCGACTTGAAAGAAAAAAACACCCAGGTCAACAACAACAACAAAAATTAGGATGCCGAATTGCAAACATTGTTGGACGAAGACGATACGCAAACTCAATAACAAATGGCAGAGAGGTTGATTGTTAGTCACCGAATCATTTGTGATCATCTACATGACATGGAAAAGATCTTGAAGGCAGGAAAATGGGTGGCACATCAGCTGAACTACAGCCAGATGGAAAAGCGAAAAACGGTGTGCGAAGTTTTGCTTTCTCGGCATGAAAGAGAGACTTTTTTTGTATCGGATCGTTACTAGAGACGGAAAATAGACATATTTCGAAAATCATGGGTTGACCCAGGACAACCATCAACATCGACCGCAAGACCGATACCGTTCGCTACCGTCAACAAATGATGAATTTGAATCATGCATTGATCGAAAAGCGACAAGAATGGGCTACAAGACACGGCTAAGTTATTTTGCAGCACGACAACGCCCCATCACAAACAGAGAAAGCAGTCATAGACACCATTCCCGCACTTGACTGGGAACTCTTGCCCAACCCGCCGTACTCACCAGACTTAGCCTCTTCCGACTACCACCTGTTTTCATCGATGTCTCACGCACTTTCCGTGCAACAGTTCAACAATTTCGGAGATGTTGAAAAGTGGCTTAATGAATGGACCATCTCAAAAGATGTACAGTTTTTCTGGGAGGGCATCCACAAATTGTCAGAGAGATGGAGAAGATGTGTTACTTGCGATGTCCTATACTTTGTATAAACCACTTTGTACCTTCCTCCCACATTGAACGTGGTTTTGTCAGAAAAAAATAAGAATTATTAACCGACACACCTGGTAATACAGTTTACTTGAACACGTTACACTGCTCCTCATGTACACACACTGAAATTATCTTTGTTTTGAACACAAGAATTGTATTAGGGCACATCCATCTTTGTCATGTCTACAGTATTAAACTGAACGAGTGGTTGACATTTAAAGAAAATGTTTAAGAAATTTAATCTTGTTACTATGGAAACGGGGAATGTTTTAACACTTTAATATGATTAAATCCTGATGAATACTTCCCTACATCATTTTATTAAATTTTGCTGCAATCGGATTAATACCATCGATTGCTATAGAGAATCTTGGTTTTAATTTGCAGATATGATAATAGCTTTGTTTATCATATCTGAAGTTATAAAATTTATATTTATGATAGTTTTTTATTTATGGTGGTTGAATCATTTCTATTTCGAAGTAAATTCTTAAAATTTAATTTAAATTACATTAAAATAATTTAAATTAAGTTAAAATAAATTAAATTAAGTTAAAATCATTTAAATTAAATTAAAATCATTTAAATTAAATGGAAATTTGCACTAAAGTATTCCTTGGGTGTCATAATGATTTGAAATATATTATTTGTTTCTGACCGTTTAATATAATACTTTCTCTGTAGTTCTGTTGATATTGAATACTTTCCACAAAATATTACTGTTAAATTTTAAGCTGTTTTCGAGGGATATAAAATAATGAAACCCATCCTGTTCGTATTTCTTGTTCACTTACTTTCCTTAATAAAGAATATTTTGATAACAGTACATATTTCCTGTTTATTTGTATTTAATAAAATACATTATGTTTTAATGTATAAGTTATTTTAATTTGTGATCCATCCAAGCATAATCTTTTGTTGCTTTCTTTACGTTTAGCTTTTTCTAGAGAGCGTTGACAGTGGATGGTGCATTACTCAAAACACAAAATATAACTAAGAATAGTTTATTATATCTGTCTACCTTCACAAGAGCATTTATATCAGTACACAATTTGATAACTTAGAAACTTAACTATTGATTAAAATGATGTCCAAAAGAGCCGTATAGTTATCCTCTTCATAAGGTTTGTTCAGTTGCGTTAACTGTAGTAAGTTGCACTCACACCACTCGTTCTAAAATTTGACACGTGCCAGTAACAATACTCAGTATAAATTTGTGGCTTCAAGCAGTTGAAAATAGTATATTACTATTGAAATAGGTTCCCTAATTCCTTTTACAACATATATGTACTCAAAAGGAATGAACAATCGCGTTTTGTTTTATATTTATGAGAGGAGAGGTTTTTGTGTCGTTCCTTATGATTAAGTATTTATTAGAAAGTTGTGGGTCTATACAGTATTCTTGTTTTCCTTTAAACCATTTTCTTTAATGCAAATATGTCTCAGTTATTATAGTTTATATTATGCACTAGTTCAATTATTTTTGTATTTAAACCGTTAACATTCTGATAGTAAAAGTTGGTGTTGTTGTCTACCCGTTATAGTTGTAGAGTTATGCCTTTATAATGCAAGAACTCGTCACCGCATTCACGATCGTATGTAATGAAACTGTAAGTTATTGAAAATTGTGCTTAATAAATGAATAAAAAATTTAAGAAACTTTTTACTCTTGAGATAACTATTAAAATTTCCGTTGTTACTGGTATTATATTGATACATTTTCTTTCTTTGTATTTTACAGGAGACCACGTAGATACATTGATGATGAAGAAACAAGTACAATGATACAAAACAGTAAATTCTTCCATGTTATGAGTCCACTCACACCTTGATTGAAATCAAAAGAAGATGTTCTTATTTACTACATTTTTTCTACACACCTCGTGAGAAATTAAAGCAAAGTGATATTTGTACAGTAGAAACACAAAATTTATTATTCCACGTTCAATACTTATAACTTTTACACTGAGATGTCATAATAATATTTTTTTTTAAATATTAGCAAATTTAGAATTTTTCTGTTCTTCTGAAGTTCCATCCTTGTTCTCTTCTGCTTCTCTACTTTTAACATTTTAATTGCATTCTTGCATGCTGAATTTAAGTGTCTTCAATTATATTTTCATTCTTTCACGCTAAATTTAAGTGTCTGCAATCATGTTTTCATTCATTCATACTGAATTTAAATATCTGCAATCGTATGTTCATTCTTCCACGCTGAATTTAAGTGTCTGCAATCATATTTACATTCTTCAATGCTGAACTTAAGTGTGTGCAATCTTATTTTCATTCTTTCATGCTGAATTTAGCATGGAAGAATGTAAACATGATTGCACACACTTTAATTCAACATGGAACGATGTAAGCATAATTGCAGACACTTTAACTCAGTACGGAGAAATGTAATTAGAGTATAAATAGTAAAGAAACAGCAAAGAACAGGAATGAGACTGTAGAAGATCAGAAAAGAAAAGTAAATAAGAATCGTTACAACGAAATGACACGATAATCTGCAATGAATCAACCTTAACAAAGCGTTGTTATTTGTAAATGAAAAAATATTATTAAAACACCATATTGTAAAAGTAGCGTGTAGTGAAGATATTGAGATAATCTTTTGTGTTGATATTACAGAATTATATAACTGAGTGATACTCAAAAACATTTGTGTAAAACAATATTTGTGTATCAAACTTATACTCTTTGTCTGAGATAGAAGCAAGTCAATAGTTATTTGTTATCCTTCCACACCTTTCTAAACGCGAAAACAGTAACACTTGTATTTCAACTGGTACACCATGTCAGATATAAAACCAAAGAAATATGTTGTATGAAAATTGTGTAACTTGTTTGAAATCATACTTGTTTTGAAGTTTAATTCTACATTAAACACAGACATATTCTTGTGCGTCTAACCTTGTCTAATATTTTACATTAAAGAAGTAATATTTTAAGAATTATTATATAATGATAATAGTACATAATATTATAAAATATGTATATTTCTTAATACATAACGTTTTGTCTTTGCTTTCTAGGCATTTTCAAGTGTAGGCTACATTATGCTGATCACATCACAATAACAAATGAAGAAAAATGTGTAATAAAAAGTTTCCACAGAGCCTACGATATTTGATGTAAAACTTTTTATATTATAATTTCATGTCATCAAACTCAGAAGTATACACTTCTCCATCCTTTCATTACATAATATTATGTTTACATGACATACGAAATCATAGCTATGAAGACTTCTGTACTTGAACGGAATACTATACGAACATTAGTGACGCATTGTGTAGTGAAGATTGTCAATGGAATTTGGTGTTGTTTGTACTCTCATATTTAGTTATGTGTTTATTTATTTATTTTTTATGTGTTTTCTTCATTCAACATGTAGCACTAGATATTATGTGCACTGACATTTATAGAACATGGTTCTAGGGAACATTTTCTACGTCCGAAAAGCGGAGTAATATGACAAAAGCAAACCATTGTAGAACGGGGATTTGAAAGGAGAACTTCACTTGTAGAGCTTGTAATAAACATTAAACCGGGAAATAAGTTCAGACGCCCCTTCAGCAAAGTCAAAAGGAGCACGATTAGTCTCAGCCAAACAAGAAGGCAAAGCCAAAGGGAAACTAATAAACACAAATCATAAATCCTCTTGATAAACAACAAAATCAAGTTGGAAAGGAACGAAGATTAATTTCGCTCATGTTTATAGGAACTCTGTTGTTGTTGACACAACAGTGTTGATGTCAGGAATCAACTGTAGAAAATAATGTACTTAGTTCTTAAACACCCTGCATATTCCACGTGGAACTACTTGTACTTAGAAAACTTATACCATTGGCCATTTTCCATGAATCTAAATGTGCCAAAAAATTCAGCAGAGTGTTGACCAGAGTCTCAGTATTCCCTGCCTCCCGTCAACTTTCAAATAACGGACAAATGCCGAGCAACAATAATATTTTAGAAAGCGTTCCCAATAATACTTGAGAATACCTATCGGATGAACTAACTTGCGATTTCAATGTATTCGGTTTCGATAAGACATTTGAATACCTGGGATATCACGTCTTACTTTACGGGCTTTTAATTTTTTATCAAACACATATTTTAGTTGTGATCTAGTTCATCTGATAGGTATTCTGAAGCATTATTGGGGCCGCTTTCCAAAATATTATTGTTTCCCGTCATTTTTCCATAATTTCAAAATATCTTGTAAAAGCGAGGCCGGAGTACTGATGAGTCTTAATACTGTTGGTTACATCCACCGTCTCAAACGGTCTCTTCCATTGATTGTGACACTTCCTTTACTATCTGAGAAGAGGGACTATTTTTGTTTTCGTGTAATCCTTCTTACTATTTAGTATGATAGATTGTGATTTATTTTGAAAATGTATACTCCCATATACGAACAATATTTTCTCCCCCGTAGATTTACAGTGTTTTATATAGTTAACTACTAATGATACATTATCTTCACATATTTTAAGAATATTTTAAAAATTGGACCATTAAAATTAACCAGCAAAACACCAGTTAAAATTTCTAATTCTGACAAGGAATAATTCAAAAGAAATAGACAACAGACTCAGACTTTGTGATGCTTTTTCCCCTCCCAAGTATTTTTTTTTGTGTGTGTGTGTGGGTATTATAAAAACAATATGAAAATACTCTAAAATATTCTGATTTTCAAGTTTTAACAACAGCTGGCAACCCTGACGGTCGTTGGAGAGTAAACAACCCTTTTGCAAATGACGGATCTATAGAGACCTATCATGAACCTTTAGTGCGTCGATCCACTTGAAAACAGACTGCAACGTTATACCTTTTTTATCACTTACGTCATGTTGCTTGAGTAGCTGGCGAGAAAGAAGAAAAGAAGAAGGAAAACGAAGGAAGAAAAATGAAGATGGTGGTGTTGCCAGTGCGTTTTGTACATGAGATATAGGGAAAGTCTGAGCAACTAGGCTAAGAACGCTTGGCAATGCTGCGGAGGAAAAACAAAATTTCAAAAATCGTAAACACAACCATTGCTTATCTTCTCGCGTACTGTACAACACGAACGGCTCACTTTGTGTACGCAGCAGCTAAAAAATCGGGCTACATTTGCATAAACACACTCATTTGCTTGCATTGTTTTACAGAACGCGCTGTTCGTGTGGTTCTCAAGTCGATTGAAAAATGTGTTTGCACAAAAAGAGCGTAATGTTGATAAGGTCTACTGCCAGTAGATTACAAGAAAAAATATATATTTGGGGAAACGCACAGTTATATTAAATGATGTGATGAGAGAAAACGTCACAGATTCTAAATTTAGGGTCCAAACAAATTTCAAATACAAAACTTTAAACATTGCAAGAAATGGTACAAACCAACAACACACATAGGCTTATTATATCATCATAATCTACTGGCAGTAGATTTCAATCTTTTTGTTACCAACATTGAAGAGAGTAATCTTTTCAAGGGAAATTTCTTACTCTCTGACCAGCGTCAGGTTTGCCAGGTGCTGCTAAATTTCACTATAAAAATATTTTTTTGACATTTTCATATTTCTTTTTGAAAATTTTCCCAGAAAACAGATTATGAGAAAACACGATTTTAACAGTCTATTACCTTCAAATTGTAGTATAAACGAAAATGGCAATTAGGAAGTAATACAATAATTAAGAAAAAAAAAACTGTTTACAATTTTCTTCCATTTCATACACGACTTGAAAATGTTAAAAAAGAACGTAAGACATAGCCTTACATAATTGCGAAACGACTAACGATTACCATGGTAATTAGCGAGCGGAAATTAATCAGGAAATCCATTTTCAATGACAAGTAAATATGTTCCTTTCAAATTAATGGAAATAACATACAAGAAGGCGACAGTGTATCAACATTCTTAACAGAAAGTAATGTAAGGATCAGAATTAGAATGGAAACGTAGTATGATGAGCCGCAGGTTGGGAAACCTGAAAGATATTTGTACTGGTGGCACAGTCTAGTCGGTGTTACACTCTAATAATAACATAATATCGACATCTGAGGATTATATTACCATATCTGGTATTAAATTCCTATGGAGATAACACAATCTCAGGCATGGATATTTCTAAAAGATTCCAAGGACGGACCGAGACTACTTTGGGGGTGTCATAAGCCTGTACAGCACCATTCATTCCATAACAATCCCCTTTTAATGTTAAGAGTTTTTTTGAGCAATGGTACGGAAAAGATAACTATACCTTTTAATGATGAAATAGATGATAAATTATTAAACTCATTATTAATTTTTGCAGTTGAAAATCGAGTTTTATGGCATTTGGAATTTTATAATTTACCGTACATCATTTTTCTATTTTCTATGTTAAGTTAGTGTACCTGGTTCATTATGTATGAATAGTAAACTGTAATAAAGAATTACATTTTTATATAAAAATAAATGTCAATCATTTGTTTAGATTATACGAATTCCCACGATATGTGAAGAGTGACCATGAAACATTACGGAAATTTTGTTATTATGTCAATTATACAACAAATCATTTCTACATTGTTATTGAGTTCAAATATGACATTACAATTACATTTTTACGCTAATGAACGTTTTTTATTCTCTGGGATTACAGAGTAATTCTCTTGGTAAGAACTGAAACACATATTTATACCAGTCTATGAGGATTTACATGAACGAAATTTACGTCTATCAAAGCGTACAGAGAAAGAAGGGGTTATGTGTATGAAAGGTAATTTCTCGTAAAACTCATATTAAAGTCCAACTCTTCCATTTACTCCCATGTATTTAATATTTTTAAAACCGCTTTCACTTGGTGATTTTTTTTTTACATTTTGGATCGAAACTTTCTGAGCGGTTAACTGTCATTGTGTAGTACTACTGTTCTTTTTTAAAGTGCACATTCCCCTTATTTCCCTGTACACTTCGATTGTCAACGTATTCGTGAACATGAGACACTACCGTCAAGCAGATATTTAACTCAGTGTAGAGTGATTATCAAAGCCAAACCACACTCACAAGGAAACATTACGATTTTGTGAATTTGATTTCCGATAATTCTTAGCACCATTCGATATAGGGATCTCCGAAATCTTCTCGGAATTCAAATAGGGATGGAAATAAATTACGTGAAAGTTCCAAAAAGAAAACGCCTCCGCTCCGGCACGACGAAAGTGTGATGAAGGCCATGAAGCCACGAACGAACATGTCTCTGCTCCTTTTCTTTTTTGCAATCAGGCCGGGATGGGATAGGAGAAAAGCTGTGGGAACGGAGTCGGTTAGAGTCTAGTGTGAAGTCACCATTGCAGAGAAGCCGCAAAATACGTACTGTATCTGTTTCAAGATTTAGTTAGATGCTCTTCGAAAAGGTGCCATGCATTTCCAGCGATATAGCTCATATTCAAGATGACTGCAGCGCCTTCAGTGACTGAAAAGAAAAATCAAAGAAGGGATTACTTTGGATGCCCAATCGAATAGTGATAAACATTTTCAGAAATCGAATTCACAAAATCCTAATGGTCCTTTGTCAATTGAACAGAAAGTGTTTGATGTTCGTGAATATTGGCAAACGAGTTAACTATCAGCATATGTTCTAGGCCTGCTAGTCACATTTTTATCATGTCTTCTAGCCTGCAAATGCGACACATATAAACAATTTTCTTCCACATGACACGAGCCGAAGTCGAACCGGGGACCCCACGGACCACAGTTCAGCGTTTTACCTCTGAGACATCGTAATTTTCTTGTATATAATAAAAGCGTTTTGTGTCACTTTCCATAAAGTATTTTCCAACAACCACCTCTATCTCCGCATTAGGTATTGCTGGGAGTGACTTGGGACTTGATTGTCACGAAGAAGTGTAATCTGTAACGAAACGTTTCAATTGCAACTATGGTTAGGGTTCTGGAAAGCAGTTTAAGATGAGAATTCAGTTCCTTTGTGACCAGTTCGTCGAGAACTAGTTCGTTCAAAAGTCAGGTTCAAACGAACTGGATCGTTTAGTAAATTTAGTTTGCAAACGAGAATAATCCCGCAAACGACCTTGAGTTTCTTTGATTGATAATACAATTCTAATTATATTATCTAAAAACTAATACACAAATGTCATTATCTTTAAGAATTATATAAACATAGTAGCGTAACTAAGTGGCTCTGCGCCCCTCCCCCGCAACTTTCATTTGGTGCGCCCTTTATATTACTGAGTCACATCTTTGCTCCCTAAGCTCGTGCACCCCCCGCACTGCTCCTTTATAAACAACAATCAGAATGAAATTACCATTTTTAGAGTTTCTACACGAAAAAAAAAAAGGTTTCTTAAAATAGGGAAAACAGGTTGTTATCTGTGCACCGAGAAACAATTTTCTTAGAAATGAACTTTCTCATTTAATTGAAAATGAGAACATTTGGAGATAGATACATGACCTTACTTCTAAATCTAAATGTTCTCATTTTCAATTAAATGAGAAAGCTGATTTCTAAGAAAATTGTTTCTCGGTGCACAGATAACAACCTGTTCTCTCTATTTTAAGAAACCTTTTTTTTTTTTAGTATACTCACAAGATTCTAGTTCAAGTCCTTTTATAAAATTTGTCTCTTACACACATCTTGTGACCCTATTGTTGAGAAACCTTACTCAAAATTTGGTTTACAACATACAATTTTCATAGGAAACCATCCAAAAAATTTAAATATTATTGAGGGAAAGTTAGGGTTTCGTTGTGAGAGAAACCCTTGTACTATTATGATAGTGATTAAATCAACAATGTGGAATTTCGATAGTTTTCTCTTCTTGCTCATTTTTTTTTTACGAAATGTTTGCATTGCCGAATTTTACAAAAAAAATAACATTCCTTTTTTATTTCGAAATTCCAACATTCTGAAATTACAATATTTCGGAATCACAAGAATTGTCATTACGAAAATTCTATAGAATTCTTAACACTTTTAATGGTAAGTTCAACGTTTACATCTGACGTAGTGTTATGGTTTAAAACTATCGCAATCGAAAAGCGTGAATAAATACTATATTAATATTAGACTAAGCTAATTCAATCAGTAAATAAATCTGAGGGCGTGTCTAAATTGCTACTACAATATTAGATATATTTCAGATTTTCGAGTTGAAAATCTTACCTTCGTGACCAGTTCGGTATGACAAGTGACAAGTCTATAAAGACTTTAAAATATCCATAGTAAAGAAAAGGCCAAACCAGTCAATAAGCTGAGAAATTAACAGCTTCACTGAACTGCCTAAAAACGAAAGATATAATTTCATGCAAACCTTATTGTTCCGAAATACTAGACTTGACCAAATACTAAAGATTGTGCCCGTCGCTTCAGGAGCAATCATAAACAATAACTCTTGGAATATAACATATTTTTTGCTTCAATAAATCCTTTAATTGTGGCAACTTGTAAGCTAGAGATCCTACGACATACACACTAAATCAAAAGAGCGGAATTTTCACTCTTTTAGAACGGAAATAAAGACTATTCTTTTGTAGAGTGGAATTTTCGAGTGAAAAGTGTTGTTTTCAACAAAGCGCTCTCGCTTTGGAAGGAAAATGTACTCTTTCTGGATGGAATTCCGTTCTTTTGGATGTAAATTATTTTTTTTCATACCTAAATGAGCGATTTGTCATTGATTCTTCAAACTTGAAAGAGCGATTTCTCATCTTTTTAGAGTGATTATTTAGAATTTCTCATATTTTTAGAATTTCTCATTCTTTCTCTCATCAAAATTCACTCTAAATGAGTATTCTCTCTTTCCGCTCAAATCGAGTGGAATTTCGCTCATTTGATTTAGTGTGTGCATTTATCATTTAGTCAGTTCTATGCATGTAGGTTTCATATGATTGAGGTTCAGGAAATTTTATGGAGATGCAGTATGATTTAGGTCACTGTCTAATGAATTTGTCATTCGTACATTTTTTTTATTATTCGTGATCTCGTTTGTTACGTGTGACGATCTACAGTTGTTATTCTGGTTGTCTAGTCTGTATGCAGGTGTTAGATCTGCTGGGTAATTTTTCGTGCTTCGCTGCTGAGACCTCAGTTATATACTGGCCAAGTCTGCTGGGTTTGAGTAAAGCAGAGGGCCATCCTAAAGATAGTGGAGTGAGTGAGACCTCAAGTAAATCAGGTTAGTGATGTGTCTTTTATTTTTGTGTTGAATACGACATTATTTCTCCGTGTAATGTTGTATGCTGTGGATCGATCGTTCATATTATTATGCGTTTGTGCTTTTAACGAAGTTCCTTTTATATTGATGGTTAGATTGATGGAACGACATGGTTTTTGGCTTAAGTCACGTGGAAATTGTTCTTTGATAATGAAGTCATATGGAAGGGCCATTTTGGTATTGATGACGATATAGAATTACGTGTTTTGTTGTTTTGAGAATCCGTCCATACATTAAACCTTGCTAGGAGTAAGGAATGACGTATTGGATTATTACTGTAAGTATTGTACATTTTGTTAACATGACTTGGCTACTCTATTTTTGCTATTTTTGTTGTAGTAGTTTTGTGATGATTGTAATAAATATACTAAGTTAGAAAGTTGTTTTTAATTGTGCCCAAATTAAATAGTTGTAAGTAACTAAAATGGTTCTCGCTGACACAGTCACCCAGGATTATTGTATGAGTGATCTGTCTGAATGGGTCGTGGGTTCTAACCCGGTAGTTTGATGTATCCTGGTATGTGAAGATATTAAGACGGGCTAGGCTAGTTCGGTGGGATCTCGTATAAAGTAAGTAATAAACTGGTTCAGCAGTTGTTTCTGGGTACAGTTTGGTAGTACGGAACTACAGTTGAAATTAGGTTCACGATCTATTACCGTATATTCGTTTAATTATTTTGTACTCCCCTGGAATATACGGTAATGACCTTCGGGTGTAGTACTGTCACAACTGTCAGGTTCCAAAAATCATGCATATACAAATTTCAGCCATATTGTACGTCGCGTTTTAATTTTCGAAGTGCAGTAGTTATCACCTGTGTGGAAGTGTATAAACATCACCTTAGGTTTACATGATATCCAAAGTACGTCCAAACACACCTTGGTCTAATAGATAGGTAGTTTAGTGAAACGTGTTCCACCCAGGAATGACATCAAAGACCAGACAATTGGATTACGAAGCAAGTCCAATCCCGGCTGAGACGCTGCAATTACGAACGGTGGCAAAACGAGGTTTAAATAAGACGAACAAGAAATACTCTCAGTCAAATGATGACCACATGCCGATAGATATTCAGGAACCATGGGTAGATATTTCTTTCCTTATATACGCTCATGTACTTAGCAGAGCTGAAATAGGTCACCCGGTCAATCAAGTCATATTTTGGACCAGGTCTATGTTTAAGGCCCGGCTTGATCTGGTGACCCAATTCCGCCCTAGTGACCTAATTCCGACCTAGTGACCTAATTCCGACCTAGTGACCCAATTCCGACCTAGCGACCCGGAAGTCATGGCAGAGTTTTAATTCTTTCCTCATTATATATTGTTGAGTTTGAACAGTGTTTCTTCCAGAAGGTGACCAAGACAGAAGTCCCCCCCCCCAGAGCACGAAAAATTCAATGCCCAAAAGTTCTTAACAATAGTAATAACATCAAATGAAAATAGTCTCATATCATAGAAAATAACTAAAAAAAACTGTCCACTGAGGGTTACCGGATATCAAAGTGAGTCTGATTTGGGTTAAGGACCGGATTAGTCGGGTCACTCTGGTCAAGACATGGTGAATCGGGTCACCGGAGTAGGTTTCTGTCCAGCTCAATCTGGCCACCTATGTCCGGGGCAGGCTAGGTCACCGAAAGTGACCCGGTTTCAGCTCTGATACTTAGATCTAGACTTGTGTGATTTCCTAGAAATTAAATGTGTGTTTCTTTAATGTATTTATTTGTTTTTTTTTAAATGTACTTTTTAAACACTCCAGCAAAAGCCGAAATAAATTATCTTTATTTTTCTAAACATTGCTTTAGAATTAAATTCATAGGGACATGACAATAAATCAGATTAAATACGCCTTAATGTTACATCGGGGATAAGAATTCCTTCTTATTTTTATCCATTATAATTTTGGAATTAGATTAAGGGTATCGAATTAGCTGGTACGGAAAATAAGAAATTGTCTTAATACAGGCATTTAAGAGGTTACGTATTAAACTAACGTCGAATTCTAGGAGTAAAATTCAAATTAAAGATATGTATATGCTCTTTATTGAATGGTCTAATAAGAAATGTTGACATGTGACATTGTATATGTTTAACTTTCACACTTCTGAGTATCGTATAATATGTTCTATTATTACTTCTTGTTACCGCAGTGACATTCTTCGAATATTGTTATAGTCTTTTTAAAATCGCTATTTGATTTGATAGTATAAATAAGTACATAGATGAGCCGTGAAATTATTTTGCTGAAAAGGCATCACAAGTTTTCATCATTCCATCCTTTCCCACAATTATTTATTTGTCCTTCGTCATGTTTCAGTAAGGTTTGGTTGAGGCTATCTGGGTCATGTGACGAACCTGTAAATGAACATAGAATATGAACAGGTAAAACATCTATTAAACAATTATTTTATAAATTACGTAACTCTTGATTCATTGAGTACCTAAGCGTATAAAACAAATAAGCAACGGTTTATCCAAAATTAGAAAGTCAGCAGATGTGAGAATGAAATTTGGTTGTTAACTACTGAGAATTAAATGCATCAGATTTCATAACACACTTAAGAATATTATTTAGAATGAAATACGAATATATCAGGTACAGGGAACCTATATGGTCTACCTAAGCTTTAAAACTAGTTCTTTCTATTCAACATTGTCCACAATATTAGCAACTCCATCTACTGACTTATGTTTAAAACACTCTGTATACATCTTCTACACACACACAACTAGTGCAATCTGTCGGATTTAACATGTATTATATGAACGAATACAGCTAATACGCCATATTGGGTTCCTGTGTCAATCTTTACTTCTTCTGATATCCTGTAAGAGCGTAAGTTATATAGATTGATGGCACTTAGTGTATATGATGAACAGAAACATTTAAAACGAATCATATATATCATGAAAGATGTTTCAAATTCTATGATTAATTCAGATAATATATAAATGATGTGATATTCAAAATATTTCAAATCGCTGCTTCACTTAGATCTGAATAATATTGTTTATTTTGGTTAATATAGTTACTGTTCACAAAAGTTAAATTCTTTAAAGATATATCTGTACATTAATTCATGAAACCAATAGAAATACTTCATATTGCTGTTATCTGTCAGCGACTTTCGTCAAACAGTTTGTTTAATAGAGCGACCATAGCTCAGCTTGAATAAAGCCAAGGTCGATTGTTTTTCAAATTCTTCCTTTTATTATTATTATTAAATATCATGCCAGACTGTTTCTCAGCCTTTTTGTGTTGACAAAATTTTAATGAACGGTTCATGGCCCAGCTGATGAAATGTCGTTCTTACCAGGAAAAGTTAGGCCAGAGACTTCTGCGTCCTAAATCTGATATTGATATCAAAACCAAATAGTCTCTGTTGTCATCAGAATCTAGTGATACATACTTTCTACATGCAAAAAAGCAGTTGGAGGCTTGTTCGCAATGACAGACCGAAGGATTCCTAAGGTCCTCGGTTTAAAGTCAAGCAACTTTTGAAGCATATGAAAAAAATACCGGTTCTCAGCTCACATGTGTGGGTTTGTTGTCTGCAGCACGATATGAGAGATTTAATGGTTGCATAATTTTAAAGAAAGAAAGAGGCATACGTACTAAACTTAAATAGCACAGTCACATAAAAAATAAGCACTATTTGCAGTCACATGTTTCAGAGTGTGGCAGACACAATTGTAGAGTCTTTGTAGTCCTATACTTCGCCAGTCCGACACAGATCTCTATAATCCGACAAGGTCCTGTTCCATTTCTGTCAGACTACAGAGATTTTACTGTAATTAAATATTGTGCCTCGCGGTGACTCGCTAAAAGCACACGTTGGTGTGTGTGATTCATAGCCTTCCCAGCAAGCCAAATGTCGACCTTGACGACAGCCCAACTAACTAGTAGTCGGGAAATCATTGAGGCACCGCCTGCTCAATCTTAGATCGAGCGGGCGGTGCATTGAGGAAACGAGTGGCGCTTGGTTGGCGGCCCTTTTGGGAGCCGCCGTCGGGTCGGCATAGAGGAGTAATCCCGCCTAGCACTCACTCGCCGACGCCGGCTACTTGTCGCAAAACCTGACGTCGGCCCGACCATGCCGACGTCGCCAGACTCACCAACAAGCGTTGGTCGCGAGAGCATCGAGGGTTTGTGGAAAATTTTCGTTTCAAAACAATGATTCCGCCACTGTGACTCAGCGTGGTTTTAGGTATGGGTTAAATCACAGGGTATAAGTTGCTGCAACATTTGAATTTTGAAGTGATGGATCCTTAGATCCTCGTGCGTCCAACAGTTCTAGGTGCTGGTAATGCCGTGACAATCAGCAGAACATTCATGGCTAGACTGAAACGTTAGACGCAGTCGCTGCTCATTTTCTGCTGTTCATGATGCTCGACGACGACAAAGAAGTTTTCTTTTGACAACAGAAGCGGCAGTTCTAAACTGTTTAACACAATTCAAGATGGTTTTGCGTTCTGGAGCATTTCTTTTCCTTTCAATTTCAAACTGTTCCTAAGAAACACATTAGATTTTTGTAAACTTTGG
Source organism: Lepisma saccharinum (assembly GCA_022664845.1). NCBI lineage: Eukaryota > Metazoa > Arthropoda > Insecta > Zygentoma > Lepismatidae > Lepisma > Lepisma saccharinum. Next base: position 51,370 of record JAGDQP010005280.1, read on the forward strand.
TAAACTTTATTTTTGTATGGGCCAGTCTAGTAACTTTGGACTTCGACCCGTCACGATTCCCCTTTAACTGTTAAAATCCACACCCATGCCTCTGCCTGGCCGGGACTCGAACCCGGGACTTACCGCCGCAGACCGCTCGGCCACCCGGCTGGCATTAGATTTTTGTGTAATACCATGTCGCTCACTTGTGTGATGATAGACATCGAGCCTTCACCCACCCTGGGTCGTAAAAAGAAACTGAAACTTCCTTCCTCTAACAATGCCGAACGTGAGAGTTGTGGAAGCCTTAGCACATATGATTAAATGAGGTTGCTGACTTTTCCAATGAAAGATCACAGAGAAAGAACGTGCTATGTCCATTTGGGGGGAAATTTAGATAAGAGTGCCATCTGTTTGCTCTTTGAAGGGCCTTTGTAACTAACTGTAATTAATGAAGAGAATCTTCACAGTCTGTCTGCTGCAAGCACATCTTTATTTGATGTGCAGGTAATGCCATTTCTGGACATTTAAAACGGTCTCCTGTAAAATCAATAAATGGATATAACACGTTATTTTTCTGTGGTCTTGAATTGAAAGCGTACGAGTGGAAACTTGCTAGTGGGTAAATGTTTGAACAATTAATTTAATTATGTTTAGTCAGATGTGTTTTTGAATTAAATCAATGATTTCGAGAAATCTAGTAAAATTTGGTAGAAGGTCACAGCAGGTTGAGCCAATATGGACGAAGAAGGTACGAAATTGAATATTCCCAGAATAAATAAAATGCCCAAACTAGGCTCCATACACAATATCAACAATAACCCTGCATAGCTTTTGACTTATTAATTCCCAAGACCTCATTCATACCAACAACGTCTTTCCACTAACACAAAATCTTAGATTTAGAAGTAATCCACATCTTAGATAGAACTGAAGAGGTCGATTATTTAATTCAGGTTACTCTGTATTCGATTTACTTGCTCTCTACGTTCCATTTTTATTAGGTTCCCCTGTTGTTATTTGTTAACCACAGGATCTCTAATTTTGGCTGTGAAGGCTTACCTAGGCACTGTACCTACATACGAATTTTGATCAAAATCGGGCTCTGTTACCTGGCGATGTTCCTTGTTAGTATAAACAAGAACAACACAAACTTGTTCAGAAAGTATTGTAGGAAGAGCCTGGAAACAAAGATCTGTGAACGACCTACACCCATAAACCTTTAAAATACCATGATTTTCATTATAATTATTCTAAACGTTACGTTTTATGTGTGTATTTACCATTAGTCATATTCCATACCCTATACGTGTATGTCCACACTATTTTCCCGTCGCTTTCTTTCACTTAATATTAAGTAGTGTCCATTATTTTTATATTTTTAGAACGCAAAAACAACGTTTCAAACTAGCGTAGCAGCTTCTTTGAAATAAGAGTATTTACTGTGCACAACAGTATTATTTTCGACTTTATGCGGCACATCTCCCTGATTTACTATATACATTATGACTAGACAAAAGCATTGAAAACTATAACTGATAGTGAGGATAAAATAAATAGCTTCTCTGATACCATGACGACGGGCGCGGACGTCAGATCAACATTGGGGAGGTGTGCAAGTTCAAGTCATATTGTCGGATATCTTGGACTGACAATTTTCTCAGTTCTACAGTGACAATCACGGAACAGTGCTCAATATAAAATCTTAACCGATACCTTACACATCCATTTCTTAGGAAAAGGATTGGCCAAAGACCTCCCAAACTTATTGAGGGGATTACATTATTGATATATGTCCATCTCTAAAAATATCAAATCAAATAATTACTTACAAAATAATAATTTGCAAAAAAGATTTAGAAGGACAGAAACCACAGACGTCAAATATATGATATACACATTTATCCAGGTTTCGTGATCCACTCACTGGCTGCGATTTCTGACTTCAGGTAAGTGACGGGCAAACAGCGCGGGTTTGAATCTAATTGGTGCTTACCAGAGTTTTCTCTTAGTTCCACCAGGTGAATGTCGCGATGGTACTTTCTCCTTGAAGTGTAAGGAGAATAATTAGAAGTAACGATCTGTCTTACAGCGTTGTGAAGAGCAGTAATCTAAGTATCGATATAGCATAGTTAGTCAACTGTCTCTTACCTACATTTCAAGACATAACTAGCCTGCAGCGTCCTCCAATATACCTTTCTCCTCTACCACATCTGGGCGGGATATTGATCATTTGCCTGAAAAGAATTGATGCCGTAGTCGTCTGAGTTGTTGGTCTAATCCCGGAAGAATTTCTCTCATCATAGAAGTTGTTGGTATTGTTGTTGTTGTTATCAATGCTGCGTGACGTCACTGAGTGAGCACTAACCAATACCGTAGCAATTGAGAGTAAGAGTAGAAGTTTGAACAGATTTCTCCCGAGACCCATATTTGGAGGACTCTACAAGAAAACTTCTTTAACTTGCTGAACAAAAACTAAGATGACCAAAAAAAAAGAGAAGAAACGATAAAAATCTTTTGCAGGCAACAGAAGAAGAAATAGAAGAAAAAGTCAGCAGATACACAACGATGGCTCAAGTATGGAAGACGACAGAGTAGGGATGACAAGATGGCGGAAGGGGGAATCCACCGGTCACGCCTTGGGGTCATCCGATAAACTTTTCAACGACCTCTACTTGTTGGTGATAAAAAGTCTTCTTTAAAAAAAAAAGAAGTTAGAAGATGGAGCAATTTTCTTCGTATGAAGAAACATCTGCACTCTTCTTGCTTTCTTTCTTGGACCCCTCTTGTCTTCGTTCAAAAAATTCGACCATATAACATCTTCACCTTGCTTTTCTGTTCTTGAAAAAAAAAAAGAAGTACTTCCCTTGTGAAGTGATTTCAGCCGAGGTCTTGTAGTTTACCTGAGTGAAAATTTAGATCCGCTTTACATGAATCAGCTCCTTTTTCTAGTATTCTTTTTTTTTCTGTTTTCAAATCGCTGGCAGAAAGATAAGATGAAAGAATAATGACCTAATTTGCGTCTTACAAGTCTGTTTCATAAAGAGAAGTGTTTACAGAACTAGTGAGTGATGAGAAGTATAAACAAATGTTATGTAATTCTTCCTTGCTTTTTGTTTCATGCAATGTTATCTGTATGTCTTTATTTTGTTTCAAACAGCTTGCTGTATTCAGAGTCGACTTCATTTGTGATTGTTTTGCCGTCCTAATGGAGCACTTACTTCTAAGGACGGGACGTATAGTTGCTGACGAAACAGACACCATCTAGCGGATTTTGCTTTCACAGCCAAGTATTATGAAGGTACGTGAAGTTGGCCCAACCACATCAAGCTTTTAAGACCAAAACCACTCCAAGATTTTGTGCATATTTTGTGCTAATTTGTGCACA
>JAGDQP010005280.1:60719-79400 GCA_022664845.1 Lepisma saccharinum
GACATAGTAATGTACTTTATACTTTTACTGTCCTCTGACGACAATTGATGATCAATGAAGTACTTAAAACATTATTTCTTGTACCCTGCTTCTAACAGTTTTGAAGCATTATTTATGTTGCACGGTCTGAGCCAAAGATGCCTAAGTGACTTAAGTGGCTGGAAACTGTCTGTTATGTACAAGGGCGCCAATAAGATACATTGCTTTTATAATTTAAATATAAAGTTTTTTGTACATTTTTAACGTAAGAACTTTTACTTTTGCTAAACCTAAACAAGAAATGCATAAGATGGGGTAAGTAGTGAATATTCGAGATGAAAAAAATCGTCAATAAAGTCATTTTTGGAACTGCTCTTGACAGTTATGAAGCATTATTTAAGTTTTCGTGCTTTGAGCTAAAGATGCCTAAGGGCCATAAGAGGACAGGATGTTTCTCTCGTGTACATTTTTACCGTAAGAATCTCTACTTTTGCTAAACCTAAATAAGGAATACATAAGGTGTGCTAAGTAGTGAATATTCGAGATGAATAGAAAATCGTCAATAAAGTCACTTTTTGGGACTGCTTCTGACAATGTTTTGAAGCATTATTTGTTTTCACGGTTTGAGCTAAAGATGCCTAAGGGCCACAAGAGGACATGAAGTTTCTCTCGTGTACAAGGGTGCTAAAGATTTGGAGGTTCCATTCGTAATATAAATGGAGAAATTAGTTAAAATGGTAGTTTAACCTCGACCTGAGATTAGACTTCAACCTCGACTTCGCCGTCGGACTTAAACCTTGCAGTTTAACATGACGTTCCTATCTGTTTTATATGTATATATAAATTGTTCCAAAGGTATGCAGAATGCATTGTAATTAAATATGAAACTTATTTTCTTTGAATATAAAATAATAAATTGCGAAATTGCGCCATTACGAAATTACGAGTAGCGCTCCTGAATCCTGTTTCTCTGCTCCTCACTAGTTACGTCCCTGCTGTAGCTCAGCCTGTTTATGTTGGAAATAAATAAATAAATTCATTTTCCGCCGAAAAAACACTTCATAATTAAAATCATTTAAATAAAAATATTATATTTTTCAATTACTTACTGAAGTATAAACGTGTCATTGCATCTCTTGCATGAAAGCATCCCCTGGATCTGTTCTGTATAGTGTTTTAAAGGTCGGGGAAAAAACCGGAAGTTTTGAAAAAAAAAACCAGCAGAAATTGTTTTTTCCACGAAGTAAAAAAACCGGGGTTTTATTGACGATTTTTTTTTTTTTTTTTGCCTTTTCATCTCCAATATCCACTACTTAACACACATATTGCATTCAATCGGATGATCTTATGTTAAAAAATGTACAAAACACTTGCAATTTACATTAGGAATGCAATATATGTCATTAGCACCCTTGTACGTGAGAGAAACGTTCTGTTCCCTTCTGGCCCTTAGGCATCTTTGTCTCAGACCCAGAAAACATACATTTTGCTTCAAAACTTTGTGAGACGCGGTCCCATTGTGTATTTTTTCTATATGTATGTTTTGAACATCAACTAACCTTTTAACTATTTCATTGATCATAAAATGTTGTCAGGGACCCCGTAAAAGTAAAAAAAAAACCGTTCTTTTCCTAAGTAGCACGAAAAATTGAATAAAAACAAACGTTTTTTTTCCGGCGACCAATTTTTCCCGTTTTTTTAAGACACTACGTCTGTCGCATCTTATGGACCAAGTTTTTAATACCTCTTTAATACAATAGTTTCCCTGGTGTGATTCTTAGGTAAAGCTCTGGCGCCGAACCGGTAGCGCCGAAACAGAGGCGCCGAACTGATCGGGTCCCCGTGGCACATCAGAGACGCCGGGTATGCCATCTAGGAGCAACAATGGGAGGCAGGCCAGAGAGCCACAGTGCAGTGTCAGACGACTGTAAGTGTGAGGTAAGCGTGTGTATATAGTCGAAAGATGCCTCGTCGTCTAAGCCCCGGTTCACACATGCGATGCGAGATCCGTTCGGCATCAGCACTCAAACTTATGGGCCATTGAAATAAATGTAGTGGTTCACACATACTGCGGCTGCGGAACGGTGCCGCAGACCTGCGGCATTGCCCATAGCGGTGCGGTGACCGTGCGGGAACCGCAAATGCCTTAAGGGCCATTGCACAGCATTGGATGGTTCACACTAGCGGCACGGGAGTCGTGCGGTTTCTCTCTTTCGGATTCTTTTTTTTTTTCTTAATCTATTCTTTCGCTTCTCAACTGCTCAATTATAAAAATAGAGATTCTTCATATTTTTTCTCTATTTTAAGTAAAAAATTATAAGCTCAATAATAATAATAATAAAATAAAGTCTGTCCGAATATGAAAATGAATAATTGGAGGCATAAAGATAACTTATTTTGTATTGAAAAATTATGTTATCCTTACTTGCTTACTTGCTCTATGGCTTACGGAACTCACAAGTTCATCGCCACAGTAGGAAACGATCGCCATCGGGCTCTATCCTGGGCAAGATCAAGTCAGTTTTCACTACAGACACTTATTTCTCCAAGATCCCTTCTAATATTGTCCTCCCAACGTCGTCCCCATCTTACCAACGGTCTCTTTCCCTCCGGCTTTCCAATCAAAATGGAATATATTCTTTGTTTTTCTCCCATCCGAGCTACATGACCTGCCCAGTTTAGTCGTCGCGATTTCATTATTCTTACAACATCAGGTGATTCATACACTCCGTGGAGTTCTTTATTATGCAGTCTTCTCCATTCTCCAGTCATCTCATCCCGTTTTGGCCCGTATATTTTTCTCGAGACCTTAATTTCAAACACCCGTAATTTATGTTCATCTGCTAAGGTCGTACTCCAACTTTCGCAACCGTAAAGTATTACCAGCAGAATGACATTTTCAATTTCAACTTTCTTTATATTAATCTCGGAAAAAATGATAAATCGGCCAGTACAGGTTCTTCGAAGTGGTAGAGTTCTCGAGTCCAAGAGGGACATAAAAATTGTCAGCCTTTAAATAATGATCTAGGGAAAAATATGAACTTAAACAAAATAATGGTAGCAAATCAGGGTTGGAAAAAACTGCCCCCCCCCCCCAAAAAAAAACCTTTTTTTTTTTTTAAATGCTTTGCTTTATTTGTTTATATTACATATGGATAGAAATAAGTTTGATTTATCCTTAATGTTCTTGTGTAGCAGCGAGGTTATGAAGGACAGGACCTACAGCTACAGCTGAAAGTGGAATCCGAAGCAGTACTCGATTTGCACCTGAGAGAGATTGTCCCCCACCTAGACTCGAACCCAGGACCTCTTGTTTACAAGCCGAAAATTATATAAAATTATCGCAGATAGTTTAATATGTGAAATCGTCACCATGAAGTTCACACTATTTGTGGCATTTTTGCTTTTATTTATTTTTTCGTTTAAACCAATTGATATTTTGAAAAAAAGAACACCTGGTTTAAACCAGCCAACCCTGCAGCAAACCCCCTCCCCATATAAACTGTCACTCCCACCTACATGTGAATACTTTCAGAACTTGAAAATTTCCACACTTGCAGTACAATATTCTCACTATATGGTAGGAATATTCCAATGAAAATAATAATAATAATAATAATAATATGGATGGAATTGTCTACGAATTTTCTTGCTCGTAAATGCACTGTAAAATACCATTTCTTAAAATTAATAAAGCAGTTTTTATTTTTGCACTGAGAAATAATTTTCATTCAAATGAAATATCAACATTATTTCATTTTAAATAAAAAACATATCGGTTTGGAAATAGGACGACTGATCTTATTTTAAAACCAGCATGTTCTCAATTTGAATAAAAAGAGAAACTTGAAATTTCATACCTAAGAAAATTATTTCTACTATTGCACAAACGTGCGCATCCATTGCGTAGTTCTTTAAACTGAGATTCGTCCTTGAACGCCGCAGAGTGTTCACAGACAAACCGCAGCATGTGTGAACTGTTTGTGCGACTGCCGCACGACCGCCGCAAGGCTCCCGCACCGCATGTGTGAACTGGGGCTAATGCGCCACCCATACCAGCAGGCTACGGCCTTCAGCAGGTCTCTTCCACTGTCACCACATTGTCAAGAATCGCACAGAGCGGGAATTTTGATCATTTACTACTTGTACGGCATCTATCTGCCAAATTTTAGGTTGCTATCTTATGTCCTTCTTAGTGTTGCATTTTTAATGGCGAGCAGTGTATTTATTTACGTTTCAGCGAAGATTCGAAACTTTTTCGTCCTCTTTCGAAAGTTTTTCTGTCAGTCCGCTTGTCACGCAGGCTGACATCTAAATGAAAACAGGTATAAGAGAAATAGAGGCCTAGGGATTGAGTCCAGTGATCTCGATATAGGCCTACTTATATGGCCGTTGTCAATCTGGCGACGTTCTTGCCCTACGTTTTCTTTTCGCACAGTTTATTATACAAGCTGGCGCCTAACATAAGCAGGGAGAGAAGTAATGAACAAGTAATTGCACAAGTAATGAACAATGAGTATTGAGTAGGTGGTCCTCAATACTCGTTACTTGTGCATTGGGTCTTCATTTCTTTCGCTGTCTCAAGAAGAACAGAGCATTTCCAGATTTTTCCACTACACATGCTAATGTCTCATCTCATCATCTCTCTCAAAAATACGTTTATGACAAAACTGACTTCACAAATGTATTTCTGGTAAAGTTCTAGCCCAGATTGATATGTTACATGACCCATTTTCCATTTTAAAATTCTGACGAAGATATCAAGATGGCGGACTTCAAGATGGCGACCATGACAAAAGTACCCTCTAAAATATGGCGCATTGAACCAGTGTGTGTGTCTATTCATGTGTATTTGTTTTCCATGATTTCAAGCATTGTACGTACAAACAAACGTGTGTTTTCCGCCTTAGATCACACTATAAGTACTTTTTCTAATGAATCCAACTTTTGACCACTGGACTTTTGACCCGTCTTTATGGACGAAAGCACCTTTAATCATGCTTTCTGGTGGTTTCCTGATGTACTCTACTTCTCTTCCAAGTTTGCTCGAAAAATCAGTCTGAAGCATCGATAGGTTTACTTGTAAGAGTGGACTTCAGATAAAGTTTCTTTTTGGTAAGATGAACAAAATTTGTTTTTAATGTACATCTTCGGCCACAAGCAAATATGAGAAAACATTGAGCAGACAAAGAACTCGCATGTTTATCTGTAGATTCACATTCTGTTAACATGAATTCATGTGCTTTTTGTGCCATGATATTTTCAGTACGGTTCATTGTAAATACGTTGGGTTTGAAATTCTAAAGAATATAGCCACATATTATACTTTTTACGTAACTGATGATGTTTCTCTCTTTCTCAAGCCCCCTCAGTAGACGTTTGTTCTACAGGAAGGCTTTAAAAATTATTCTGCACGTGCCATCAGGGATTACGCAAGGATGTTTAGTTTGGGGGTGTCTAAAGTCAAAATTGGGGAGGGGATTTTTTTCAATGTTTCTATCAATTTTTCCGTAAAAAAAAATTGAAGTTGGGTGGGTGCACTCTAGAACTGAGTGCCACTCTCACTTTCTCCTTGGAAGTTAAAACAAAGTTGAAGTTCAGACTTAACTCTAGAAATGTCAAAGCAGATCTAGATTTTTGGAAAGAAATCTAACGACTAAAATTTTACTCTCCTGAAATTTAGCCAAATTTACTAAACATTTACAAATTCTGAAAATGTCTGAGATTAAAACAATCAGTTTGATGGGAAGTGAATTAGTTTAAATGTGACAACGAAAAGCAAGAACAAATCAGCGGCCGACTCGAGCGTTAAGCTGGACACAGAACATGACCATCAAACTGTTCGACCAAAAGCCGGACAAATGACCACCCTAATTTAAACCCGAGCAGCCCGATTCGTAGTCACAGGTATCACCACCTGAGCCACGGCAACTCCAATAGAGGCTATTAACTCAACAAAAGCAGATAGCAAGAAACAGAAACTGAATCCTTGATTCGAGTCCAGCAATCTGGTGAAATCACAACTTTGCCCACTTGGTATTTTTCTACGAAATGTACTTTGTGAAATTGCACACATTGTAGTGGTATATGAAATGTATAATGTGCAGTGACATATGAAAGTTAACTGTGAAAGCTTATTTATCGTTAAAGAAATAAAATTATAATAAATTTTGCTATTGGTGACAATTTTGAGTATTATAGGCGAATTTGCAAAAGGTGGGGAAAATGCTCGCTAGATGTCGCACAAAACATCATTTTGAAATTGGAGTTAGTATATATGTTTGTTATGTATATTTTCGGTGGTTTTCAGTTTGATAAATATTGTAACAATAATGTATTGTATTTGTTTGACTGTGTAAAAGAATTAAAGGTAATGTAACCCGTGTATACAAATCTAAGCACCAAGAGCATAAGTTGGTTTAGGAGACAATGTATATAAAATGTGAAGTTGGTTTCACTTGATAGAAATTCTTTAACTTTTGAATTAAAAGGTTCAAAGTTTCAATTACCTAGTTTTTGTTATTCCCTGAAAGCTTTCAAGAGTGCACAGTGTTGATTTAGCATTTTTCAGTAAAGTGTTTGCTTGCCGGAACTCAGAGGATAAGTCCTTTGGTTATTGAGGGGCATCTTGACTGCTCGATCTGCGTTGGTAGACTTAGATATGGAAAGGCGTTGAGAGGAAAAAGACTACCATCAACCCATTTCAACATTCTAAGCAGATTTCCACTATTTTTTTCACCCTCACATTTGATATTAATCCCAATGTGCAAAGAGAAGTTTTAACCAAGAGTTTGTGCTGTGCCTAGTTTAGTGCGTTGTAATCGGGATCACTGTAAACTTACTTGTGTTTATTTAGTTTTACTCCTGTCTTAGGCATCTGCAGTCTGAACAATTCTCAAACTTGCAGAACGGTATCATCTTCAGAAAAGAGATGAGAGTAAGCAGTTAGATTCTGTATCCTACTAGATTCGAACTCGGTTCCAGAAACTCCTAGATCCGGCCCTGGAATTTACTACTGCTTCTATGATCTTAAATCTGCCTTATGATCCATATTTGAGTAACCAGCCTTCAAACAAAACCAAAAAATCACTCAAAAGCAAAACATATTAGCTATGTACGTTTCAAAAAAGTAATGTGTCTCATATCTTACCTGTGTCTTCAGTACATGATTAGACGGCAACGTCCACCAACAAACTTAAGTCCTTTACCACACCTAATTGGAGCGTCTATCATTTGCCGATAGTCTATTAATGCACTTCTTGTTGTTTCGATCTGAATATCATCAACACTTACATCATCAACGTCTGTAACTGTGGCCGCTAGCAAACTGACTGTCTCCAAAGGTTTAATCTCTTCATGTTCGATTTTGGAGTTGTCGAACTTCAATGACGATAGAACTTGTACACTCATTAGTGAAATTGCAATGGAGACTAAGAATAGACATTTTCTAAGAAACATTTTCAGCGTATTTAGTTGTTGTTCTTAGCTATGCAAGAAATATCATATGATATTGCTTCTATAGGAAGTTAGTCAATGACCTTGGATTACACGGAAGTCACGTGCAAAAGTACTAGTGTTGCATTCACGTTACGGAAGTTTGATTATATGATGAATCCTTCTTTCGCAATACTTTGCGCCTTCTCAGCATTATCTGTCTGCTGTCAACTGTGCATAAGAATGTTTTTTTTTTTTTTTTTTAAACAAAACGTAAATATTTCTAAACCGTCTGAAAGGATGGGAGAAATTTCATGCTATAGGTAGTTTTTCTTTCAGGAATTTTCTTTCGGGGGTGCAAAATCAAGTCGTGGGGGAGGCCACGAAAATTTTAAATAATGCATATTGACTCCTAAGTGCAAAAATATAAAACAATACTAATGTTACTTAATAACATGTCGTACTTCCTTAGTTAACCTCAAAAGTCAAAATAACATGAACATATTTATAGAATGTACTTTTATATGCATACGTTTGAGTAATATAAGTACTAACACTAATTCTTTCGGGGGTGCGGTTGTTGCTCCCCATGGGAAATGGGTGTGCCCAGTGATTCCGCCAGCCCCCTACCTAAAGGCCTTATAAACTAAATTCAAAATTTAAAATTCAATTCACTCTCTATAGTGCATTGTTTTGGTCTTTACTTACCAGTGGCAGTGTGGTCCAGTCGGCAAGACGCTGGATTTCTAACTAAACGATCCCTTGGGACCTCTTTTATTACTTTTTCTCCAGTGTCCTCCGCGTATCTACAATGCACTTCTCATGGATCTAGAAAGCTGAAATTCGCGTGGGTCGTTTGAAGTTTCGGAAAAATCAAATTTTGCATACACTCCTGTTTGTGAAAAATGAAAATTTCAGCTATTGCGTTAAGTAACTTATCCTAATAAGAAACCTCTACCACGGAAATCGGGACAAATTAGGACTGCATTTTCCGTTGACCTAAAATGTTGAAAATCGGCAAGAATATTCAATGGCAGGTAAGAAATGATTACGAGGAGAAATGAATATTCTACAACCGTGTCTCTCTCTCTACCTCAAACGACCCCCCAAATCCGGAAAATCTGAAATGAAACAACCACAGGTATGTTTCGGAAGTGTTATCTGGTGTTGTCACGCCAATATCCATACGTAAATGATAGCTAAATAAAACCTGGCGTAGTCAAGCTTAAAAACTAGTATTTAATAAATTTTCTGTTCTTTATACGCCATTTTCCTTTTCTAGCTAGGCGCAGGAGATTCAGACGAGTAGCGTCTTAAGACAGAAAGTCCTATTTTCGAAAGCTTGAAAAAACACGTGTTAATCGAATGTACAATAAAAACAAAACACGTATCTGACATCCACGTGCCCTTGGTCACTAATTTTATTAATTTTCCTAATACGTACCCCTATATATATAAATAAAAGAGAAAAGTTATTTTCCTTAAAGAAAAAAAATATAAACAAAATCACGCCAGGATTCAATCCTGAGTTCTCTGCATTAGCTTTCCGACATACTACCACTACGCCAAATTGGCAAGTGGAAGCATCTTCTTGGAAGTCATATTTACTTTTTAAGCAGCAATGCGCCTGCGCGAGAATGGCCCTGCCTTAATTCTATGTTTAGTTAAAACTACGCAGGTTTTGCCCTCACACGTTCCGGAAATCCTGAGAGGAATAACTGTACAGTTTCTCCTTTGATGATTTCCGGAATGTGTGTGGCGGCCTTTACATGTTCTGCTATTTTTGAGTAAAGCCTTTGTAAACAATATCATGGTGTTATCGAAAGTTGTGGTTTCTAAGTTATTGTTATACGGATGATAATATGTATTGTTGAAACAACAAAAATGAGTTCGTTGTGTTTCATTGTTCTGTCGTGCCATGTATATTTAAGAAGAAAAAAAATAATTACATTCTTATCCATCTTCTCTTATAATTTCGATACATTGTAGTTTTTTCTTCTTCTGTAAATTGGATTTTTTCCTGTTACAACTTCGCATTAAATTGAAGGAAATAGGGAAGATACTTATGGGATTTACTTGAATTTGAATATATTTATGACATTTTGGCATCTTTGGCTCAGACTGGGATGGGATAGGTAGAGGACGGGTACGGTAATCTGCCAGGACCGTAAGGTACGATTCCGGTATTTGAGTGGCTAAACTGATGAAAGACCTATAGAGAATCTCAGTAAGGATTGTCGGGGGTCTCGAATCAGCGTATGTACGCATTGCCAATCAGAAGTTTGCGACGTTACTGCCTAGATCACGGGAGCTGGGTGTTGGGTTCACTTGTTTTTAACTTTTCAGATTTATTTTCTGTGGGCTGGATAGCAATCTGTGGTCGGAGCCGGTCACTTATCTGAGGGATGATGTACTTCGGTACACTTTCGCAAATAACAAGCTGAGAAGGTAACGTCCAGGTTCTATATTTTAGATACAATTTCAGTATTTATTTGGTGGGGCTAAGGAAACCTCTGAAAATCTTAGTCTAGATAGCCGTCCTGAATGGTATTTAAAGTGACAATTTTTCATGCTCTTTCCTGAGACACGAAAGTTTGGAATATACTTATCAATGCTACAATATTAACATATATACTCCAACTCGCACAAAAGTCATACCAGTGCATATTTTTACAAGTTTGAATTAATATTTAAATATCTTTATTGATTAAATATTGCTTTAATGATCCTGGATTCATCTTATGGTATATCTCGCTACATTCGATCTTAATTAGTAACTAAGGACTCTCTTGAAGTTGGTGACTAAAAGTTACACACATCTTAAAACTTGCTTTTACTACTAACATTTTTCAAATGGACTCAATTTTCATTTGTAACTTTTCGACAGCCCATATATATATACTTCATGAGAGAAAATATCTCTTCATACGGGCATTGCTGGCCAGTAAACACAATAATAGTTCAATGACCATTTCCATATCGTGGGGAATGTCATTGTCTTTAAGATTTAGTAGCCGAAAGTTGTTAGGAACGTGTTTTTCTCCGTGAAACATAATTTTGCTGGCAATATAATTATTTTGGTTTGAGGCATTTAGTGACGGCGTAAGGAAGGGCTAGAAGTCCCGAGCCCCAGCTTCCGTAGGGCCTCTGCCAGTTGCCGAGAAGGTGAATAACCGCATATTAAGATTAATCTACGAAACACATAGATTGTGGTCGATGGCGTAATAGCTAAGCCGTCTCAGAACTCTTTCTTATGTGCTTTACTGTAATGGTTGATAAGCATGACTCTTTACAATCTGAATAACCATTCTCATGTGTAGGTTACGGCGAGTGAGTTAGAAGATGACCCTTGGCAAGTGAGCCCCGTGGAACCCCGTTTTCCCGCATAGCTCGGAATAAGGAAAATAAGACATTCTGGTCAACAGTAGCAGTGTGCGCTCACGATTGTTTTCGCGAACGGGCCTCAATCAAGTTCACTTGACCCGGGCTCCTCATTGCCTTACTGCGCCACTGGCCAAAACGGAATGGTGTCTGGCTTTTCTCAGTTAAGTTATTGGAAATTTCGATGCAGTCAGGTTGTCTGGCCTTTTCAGGAATGTTTCCGACAATTTTAAGATTTAGGTGGGCTCTAGGTAGGCAACGATTTGAGGCCCACATCGTTATACCACATTGGCCAAGGGTGTTTGCCATTCTACTTAGGACCCATGTCAATATCGACATGGGGTCCACATGGAAATTTCATATTGGTCCCCCATTGGCTAACATGTTTGTGCTACATAGGAAAGTAGTTGAACGTCCGCTTGGTGTGAGGTATATTATTTTTACATCATTATTATCTTTTGACATTGCGATGACTTTATCTATACGCCATCTGTTGCCATAAACACAAATAACATACTTGTTTTCTCTTGTATCACTAAATACAGTTTTTTTTTAATGATTCATCAATTCTGAATTCTATGTATTTTGTATCAAATGACGCTGATATTCTACTTATCAGAAGCATTCAGGTGGTTTGGTTTGAACATTTCTATGAATTGTATCAGCTAGTTTTGGAAAGTATAAACAGCAATTGTATTGTGTTTCAAGCAGTCACTGATAATACAAAGGAATTTGAATTTGAAATTGTTTCGAGGCCTTTTGGCTTCTTAGGCTCAGGTCGGTCTATGGTGGAATGAACACCTGTAGACTCACTCCTGAAATAAACAAGGAAGAGGTGAATGACTTGGGTGTTAACCCAATGGAAGCTTTGGATTTCATCCTATGAAGCGAATGTTTAGTTTTCAGAGAAATCCGATATCACTACACACTCACCCTGGGAGAGATTTTCTTCTTTGGTTGCTTTCAGAAATGGTCACAGACTTCAGAATTGCTAGTATCGGTCCGTCGACAGACAGTCGTTCGAAATTTTTAATTTTCATACGTACCTACAATTAACTGTTCAATGACACGATATCTTTCCACTGACATCATCACCATTCCTGTAAATGGACGCCCATTGTTCACAACAAACTGGTTATCACGCTGCAACTTCTAATACTTTGGTTTGTCACACCTTTCAAGAATCTGCTTCGGCAAACATTGTGTCTGCCACAAATTTCTTCTCAAAATTCTAACCATATAATGTAGAACAGAAACAGCACGTAGATTAACTTTTCACAGAAATTATGAACATATTTTTTCATTTTAAACTTGTTTGGACAGTTGAAATCATTATATTAAAAATGATTCAATGAGTACATTATCACCGAGCCGCCGTAACTCAGTGGCAGAGCGTTGGGTTAGCATTCGGGATTCGATCTCAGCGGCTGACCATCCTGACTGAGGTTTTCCCAGAATTTTTCCTCAATCATACCATGGCACATGCCGGGAATGCACCTTCAACATAGGCCCTGGTCGACACCTTTCTGAACCCTTTCTCCTTCCTATACGTCCTGAGCCTGAGATGCCTAAAGACCATAAAATATAACTCATATTCAGTATATTACCATGCATTTTAACAGCAGACAGTCTAACCTGTATTCTACACATCAGTACATGTTTTGAACTGAAACTTTCAGGTTTTGCTAAACATTCCTTGTAGTTAATGCCAAAATTTCAGACTTTTTACAGGTACCCATTATAAACAAATTCACTTTGAAATCTGCAATTGTTTTAACTTAGCTATTTTCCTAGAAAAAATAATATAAGAAAAACTTTGCAACCCAGAACATGATCTTATAATAATGCTTAAGGCAAAACATTATTAGATCTAGTTGGTTAAAATAAAATAAAATGAAATAAAATAGGCATAGAAAACTTAAATTTAGGTCATTTGTGGTGTATTTCCGATTGCCTGACCATTACTAGTTTTGCTTATATTTTGAGACCCTATAACTTCTATATCACTTTGAACCACAATACGAAACTTACAGGTTTTGTACAATAATAGTAGAAGTATTGTTGGGCAAAAACAATATTTTTTCTATCTGCTCCTCCTTTTGGGAAACTTAGCCTTAACATTTATAAATTTTCGATTTTTCTCAACTTTGAGGCCAAACAATGCTAGGAAGGGCACCAAATCCAAATCCTCTTCTTATATATCTGGAAACCTTACTAGACATTGTTCTTACACAAAAAAATTACAACTTTGGTTTTAACCCTAAGTTATACGTTTTCTAAAAGCTCAAAATATCTTCTTTCAACCAGTGAAAACCAGCACTTGCCACAGTGAAAAGTGAGCCTAGATTCAAAATGGCTGCTGATAACAAAATAAAATAAAACATTATTTTGTCCGCTTACTAACAAGACTATCTATGGTGAATATAAACGGTCAAGCAATCATTTACATCGTTTTCACATGTAATGACTCTTAAACTATAAAATTATCACATGTCTCTTCATATTGATAAGTTTTATCATGAAATATGACATTGGTACCCCACAAAATTGATATTTATTAATAAATTTAGTTTGTTTGGAAATAAATCAAAGTTTTTTTCTGAGATAAATTGTTGAAATACTGCTATAAAATTAAAATATTTTTCCTTGAGAAGATGGTGCGCACCCTCTTTTTGGATCCGACACTGAACTGGCATTGAAAGTTTCGAATATTGTGTTTGGACCTGAATATCTTGATGTGCGGGTTTTCATTTCCAGTCCCTGGGACGTGATTTATTCGGATCTCTCGTTTGAAAGTGAAGATTGAAATATCTCTATTTTGATTCACATATCACCCAGATAGCATGCAAACTTGCAATAAATTTTTCAATCAATTGCTTTGAGTTTGTCAATTTTTTTTATTGTGTTGAAAACACAAGCATAAAAAAAATCTTGTTGCAACAACATAAGTGGCTTGGTTGTTATAACTAAAACTAATTCAAGCTTGTTGGAATAAGTACTTATGCGAGGAAGCTTATTAAACTTGAATTTTGTTTCGTTGCATTTGTATCAGTGCACTGAAGTCCCATCGCATGCCAGAAATGTTTCGCTCCACTCTTTTACTAAAGGTGTTTCTTATGCGATCTGATGAATTAAGTATAAATAGCGCTTAGAAAGCGAGTTAGGTAGTGTGATTCCGTAGTTAGTGAATACAGCATCGGATTGGTATGCTAGTGGAAATCGCATGGATTCCCACCTAGGGCAACGTTTTTTAAAAGTACATTATATCTTTCTTCCTTGTCCTGACAAAGCTATTCGAAATTTGATTCTTGTAAACTTGATGTCTGATTCAACCTTATTTAAACCTTTTGTGGCTAGATTTGCTAAGCTTGCAATAAGTTGTCCTACTTGTCAGAGTAAGTTTGATTAATTTTTGAGTCATATAAAACTTAAGGTGAGACCGATGACAACGAACGGAAGTACAGAATTAGAAAATATCTTTAAGAAAAGCTATGTATTTGCAGACAGAGTGCATATAATGGAAAACTACCGTAAGGAAATATTGTAGCCTTACAAGATCAAAAGAGATCCAATAAGTCAAGGTTTCTGAATCCAAATCTGAAGTCAGTTTCCCTCTTTCTTCTTTAGTTAAGGCGATAACTTGCGTTACATACAAGCGTACAAAGTAAAGTTGAAAGAAGACCAAGAAATTTGGGAGAGGGAACGACAAGCACTTTAAATATTTCTCTTTAATTTGATTTCCTTATCATTAGCTTGTTTCGTTGCAATTCTACGGCCGCTTGAAACAGAACCATGACTTTATGGACACACTGTATATGAAAAGAAATACATTTGAATTGAAGTTTGCGTTACTTTCCAGGTCATTGTTTAAATTCATTGGCACTCATACACGATGGGTTGACCAATCCAATTACCATGTCTTAAGAGGAATATGAGAATTTCGGAGAGGAAGGATGTGGTCCGGTTGCAGCAACCAGTTCAATTCCGGTTGCAGCAACCGTAGCCATGTACGGTTGTACTGTACAAGGTCGAATTAATTTACCTCAAAGGAAACCCATAACTTTCTGTCTTCTGTACCAATAGCCCAGCTGATTTATTTAGATGTAAACAGAACTTCTATTTTGAGTAATTTTTGTTCGTTTTCCTTGTGCATTTTCTTTCTCTCCAATTGACCGAAAGCTGTCATGATGCTAAACAAAAAATATTTTTAAAAAAATGAATTTTATTCGTGGAATTTAATGCACACAATGTTTAATTAATCAATATTTTAATTGGTTTATATTTTCATTTAGAAATTAGACTTTGTTTTCTTGGTTGCCCTTTCCGAACATAGCTCCGTTGGTATAGCATTGGCTTCGCATTCGGGAGATTTTGGGTTCGATACCAGCAGACGACCATCATAACAATTTTTTACAGAGTTTTCGGTAATCACACTAGGCAAATGACGGGATAGACTTGGAACTTAGACCCTGGACGACTATTTCCTACATTTCTCCTACCCTATTTCAGCCTGAGCCACACATGAATAAAAACCATAAATAAATTCAATTCGTAGTTGCAGTTGTCCATGAGAGAGAAGAATAAACTAAAAGTGAAAAACAATTTTCAAGTGTAGGCCTAATTGCTTCATAAATTTTAATTAAAAATTTAAAGATTAATTTCGTTACATAGAGGCAAGCAGTCTAGCTATAAAAGACAAGTCAACAATGAAGAATATAAGTTTCGTACTCGTTTGAATTTCAATTTCTTTTATGGCCTTTAGACAACTAAGGCTCAGGCGGGAGAGGGAAGGGGAAATATGTCGACCAGGACCTCTGTCGAAGGTGCCATCCCGGCATTTGACTAGTGTGACTCTGGAAAAAAACTGGAAAAAACTCAGTCAGGATGGTCAGCCGCTGGGGTCTAACCCACGACCTTTCGAATACTACGCCAACGCTCTATCACTGAACATTTCGTATTCGTCTATAACGTATTATAAATCAGACTTACGTAAAGTGAGCAGAGCTGAGACGGGTCACCGGGTCAAGTTCTGGACCGGGTCACCAGGTCTGTGCTTGAGACCTGGCCTGGTCCGGTAACACAAAGAACAAAGCAGGATTTTTAATTATTTCCTTCCGTTTGAACAGTGTTTCTTTCAGGGGTGACCATGATCAGAGATGTTAACCCTAGAGCACACAAAATACGACGCCGAAATTGCCCAGTACAATATAGTTCCCAGACCTGATCTCTGAGTCACCTATGTTTGGGTCAAACCGGGTCAGGGAAAGTGAGTTATGGAGTTTGGGACAGCACAGTTAGAATTAAAGATCATGTGAACGCCCCTGCTTGCTTTTATAGCTTATGACTGCTTAGTCAGCAGCCAACGAAAATTAATTTTTAAGTTTTAGTGTAATGTTATGAAGCAAGCATACTTCATTAGTATTTTCACTTTTATTTTATTGCTTTTCGATTAAAATTCATTTTATTACAGAAACTGAAATTCAGTTTTTGACCTTGAGTTGACCTTTCTTCTTTTCTAATTTTCTTTTGATCTTTAATTTAACATTTCTTCTCTCTTGGTTTCTTTTCATCGATGGATGTTAGGGCTGATTTTCATGAGAGCTTGCGTTGCTTGCGATTTGGGTGAGTAGCCAATTGAAACCTGTGTTTTATTGTAAGGTAAATGTAACATGTGTTTCAATTCACCAAAATCGCAACCAAAGCAAACCAACGGAAGCTCTCATGAAAATAAGCCCTTAGTTTTGAGTGCAAGTTAGGCCGGCTTTTCATGTACGCGCTAGTCGCATGGTTTGCTTGCGATTTTTATAAGTAGCCGATAGAAATATTTGAACGCGCGTTTGAATTGGCTACTCAGTCAAATCGCAAGTAAAGAACGCGTCAAGCGAGTGCATGAGAAGCCGACCTTACAATTAGCTTGACTTATCCTGTTCATAGAAGAAGTAGACTGGCTCCATCTACAGTCGTTAAGATTATGTATCTTAGTCTAAACGCGAATTGAGAGAGAGAGAAAAAAGAAAGAGAGAGAGAGAGAGAGAAAGAAAGAAAGAGAGAGAGAGAGTGAGAGAGATAGAAAGGAAGAAAGAGAGAGAAAGCTCTAAAGGAGCGTGACCGTTAGGAACGAAATAAAAGTAAAAGTAAATATAACTTAAATTCATTAAATTGCATTTTTGTTACTAGCATAGAATCATTTCGTTTAAGATTACGTACTCCAACTTAAAATCTTGGGCTGTCTTTTCATGTAAACGCTCGCTGTATGTTTTGTTTGCAATAAGGTTTAGTGGCCAATAGAAATACGCAACACGATTCCCTTTTTGGCTACTCAGCCAAATCGTAAGCAAATAACGCGGCTAGCGTGTGCATGAAACTACATTCTTACATTTCTTTTCTGCTTGCTCCGTTAACATTACACTAATAAATTAGTAACAAAGACATTCCGTATTGGTTAGTAGACGAAGGTGGTGGTGGGGATACTAGATAGGTAAATGTCCCGTTTGCGGAGCCAAACTGACAGTTTTTAGTATCCAACTCGCCGGTTAACTGCGTGTTTTCCTTGCGATTTGGCTGAGTAGCCAATTGAAAGACATGTTTAAGTATTTCTATTGGCTACTCATATAAATTGCAAGCGTAGTCGCGTGCATGAAAAGGAGGCCTTATAGTTAAACCAAAATATGAGGAAAATAATTAATTGCATTTACTTACATAAGAATGAAGTCTTCTATATAGAGTATATTGTCCTGCAGTTTCCGCTGTCATTGCACCTAAGAAACAAAAGATCTCATGATCTACGAAGCAGTGTTGCCAGACAAAAACAGATTTACTGCAATTCTATCAAAATAAAAACAATGTATTAAGTATTTTAAAAAGAGACGTTTTCACTTCCTGCATACAACGAATTTAGCATTATTCGTATTTCTATGAGTAAATTAAAGAAAATGTACAAACCATCGAGCTCTACGTAACAATACTGGAGTGATTACTAAGTGTCCAGAGATAGATGCCAGAGCAAACATTTAATCTCGTTTGTCCACTTCCATTTTAATCCAATATAGACCAAGTTTTAAGTTCTAACTCAGTTTTACACGATTCTTATCGCTGTGTGGTCCATTTTTAATTTTGGTCTTAATTCCTGAGTTTTTCATGGGTTATAATAGTATACCGTACTCCGCATATAATAGAAAATACTGCAAATAATATTTGTTTTGTTCAAGAATTAAGACATAAATAAAAAAAACGGGTCGCACTGCGATATCAAGCATAAAGAACTGAGTTAGAACCTAAAACTTGTTCCATATTGGTTTAGACTGGATTTGGACAAACGAGATTAAGTGTCCTCTCCAAAGGAATGGAAACGTCAATAATATTTCCGGTTTAAAAAAGACGATAAATCGGACTGTAATAATTACAGCGGGATCTTGTTACTCCCAACATGTTACAAAGTACTGAGTAATATCCTGCTAACTCATCTAAGCGTAAACCTAGATGAAATAATTGGAGATCACCAATGGGGATTTAAAAGATATAAATCAGGGCTGGACCAATTACAAGAAAAAACTGTTTACTAATATTTGTATTAAACAAGAAAAAGGTTTTTCTTGTTAGGTTACTTACTAGCCTCTCAACTTGAACCATCGAGCTTTATGTAAACTATACTGGAGTGACTACTTAGTGTTTAAAGATAGATACCAGAGCAAATACTTAAACTCGTTTGTCCACTTCCAGTCTAATCCGATGTGGACCAAATTTTCGGTTCTAACTCAGTTTTATATTCTTGATATCGCTGTGTGGTCCTTTTTTTGATTTAAGTCTTAATTCGTGAGTTATTCATGTAAGAGTATATCGTACTCTGCATACAATAGAAAAT
Source organism: Lepisma saccharinum (assembly GCA_022664845.1). Taxonomy (NCBI): domain Eukaryota; kingdom Metazoa; phylum Arthropoda; class Insecta; order Zygentoma; family Lepismatidae; genus Lepisma; species Lepisma saccharinum. Next base: position 79,375 of record JAGDQP010005280.1, read on the forward strand.
ACTGCAAATAACATTTACGTTTTTTT